>JASCZI010120906.1:0-10812 GCA_036250425.1 Stylosanthes scabra | reverse complement strand
AAATGAAGCGGTGCTAATTAAAAAGATTAATTTAATTACAATTTACAACGCATCGATACATACATAAATCGATATATTAAAAAAATTAAATTTTCATTATTTTTTTGTTAACTTTTACAATGATCCTAAATCAGATTACAAACAACTGTAACTTATTACAATGATCCTAAATCATAATACTATTTTGACATTAATAAAATTCCATTTCTAAGCAGGACCTTCGCTTCTTCCCTACAGGCCAGATGCTTTCCGTAGAGCTCCTTTGCTTCTATCGTACAGTACTGGGGTTCTCCGCAAAGGTCCTGAGGCTCTCCGCCAAGGACCTTTGTTTCTGCCCTACTGTACTGCGACTATCCACGGAAGTCATATGCTTCTGCAATTATGGCCTGTGGCTCTCCACAGAGGTCACTTATTACAGAGTGGTCAAACGTATTTCAAATCGGTGGATGTCAGGAGGACTATCACCGCTTGAAATTCCGTCCGCCACCCTGGATTGGGCTATCAGGAGAACTATCACCGTTTGAAATGTTGATTTTCACCCATTTCAACTCCCTCATTTTGAATACTCACAACCATATTAAAAATGTACCTAATGAACATATTATAAAGTGCATGACCACATTTTTTTTTTGAGTCATGAAGGGTGTGTGAGCTGAAGGTCTGGGGCTGTTCTTTTTATAGGCAGTTGCATCCCTAACACGGGCCACACACCGTTAACATATCAACACGGGCCACCCACCATTAGCTTCCTAACACGGACCACGTTGGCCCAAAGTGTCAACACGGGCCACCAACGCCCAATATAAGCAACACGGGCCACCCACACCCGTGTTAGTGCTCACCGAGCCCAAGACGAGCTTAACACGGGCCAGCCTTCCCCATGTTATGTTCAAAGCCCAATCCGGACCTAGTTGGCCCGTGTTATGATACGCGAACCCAAATTGGTAAATATGTGTGTCCGTGTGCAAATTGGTAATTTTGGTATTTTATTTATTTAAATAAAAAAAAATCCAAAGATATATTAGATTAGATAAGTACGCCACAAACTCTCGTTGCTAATTTATATTCCGTCTGTAATTCCATTCAAAATCTTTTTCAAACAATTTTCTAACAGATTTCAAATAAATAATTTCAAAGAAATTTCAGACGAAATCAGTCTAATACAAAAAATCAAACAATTTTGACCGAACATCATATAAGAACCGATCAACAACCTGCTTGTCCACTCTTAATTCTTTGTTTGTGCTCTAGCTTTCCACACGTACACCATACTCCATGGTTATATATTTATTTGGTAAATTGTGGAAGACATGGTTCAAACCCATGTCCTTTAAGTTGAATTATGTATATTCTATCACCATTTTATATAGTTGCTTTTATATATATATATATATATATATATATTAAAAAACATTCACCATCAAAAGTTTTATACTCATTTTTAATTATGTATAATTATTAATATTTTTCATAATTATATAATATTTATTAATGTTATCTTTAAATAAATATTTTATATATATAATAATATAATAGACAAAAGCATTTGAAACAATAGACGGTATAATATAATATAATAAATTTTTATACTAAAGTTAAAATTTTTAACAAGTGTTTTAAATTTGTTTAAAACAATGATGCACTTTAAGCTAAAATTTTAAAAAGTTACTTCCATCCCAAATTTGTTCAAAATAATTTGGACAATTTGGGAGAGTTAGAGACTAATCATAGACAAATTTACAATGGAATTAATATTTTTTAAATGTGACCCAAATTCGTCTGAAGTATTGCGTACATTTAGATGAATTACATACAACTTCTAGTTTTTGTCCTAAATTCGTTGCTAATTAGTTTGAAGTTATGGCGCTAAATAAATAAAATTTGGCTTTGGGACGAAATTTATACGAATTTAGAATAGAACATATTATTTTATAACCTCCGGTAAAAATCGTCCGAAATATATCTCAAAATTCGTCAAAATTAAAAACTCATTCAGACGGGATAAACTTTGTCTGAAATTTTAAGTACTTAAAATAGGTCCTCCTTCTGTTTGCTCTCGTTTGAAAAAGCTTGCTGGGTTCGAAAAGAGTTTTGATCCTAAAGTAAGTAAAAAATATAGTTTTGATATTACCAAATCAGAACAAATTTTTTATGTTTTAGTAAGAGATAAACAATTAATTATACCTGAAGGAGAAAAGTTTGTTCCTGCAAAACTAGTTAATGGGAATCCTTATTCCAAATTTCATCAATCTTTCGATCATTCGACTAATAATTATGTGTGTTTCAGGGACTTAATTCAAAAAGCTATCATGGAAGGAAGATTAAAATTTGAGGAATCAAAACCTAAGACGAAAGTTAATTCCGATCCTTTCGAGGTAAACTCTAGCTTTGTCAAACCTTTTTTTTGGAGTAAATATGGCTGGATTTACTTCTTTTGAATTTGATACAGCACTTGGCGATTTCGAGCAAAATATTCGCTAGGTATTTCCTGGTGTTGGAAAACGGTTGCTAGATTTTCTAATACAACAAAAATTTAAAGATCGAGATGTTTCTCTTTGCCCAAGATGCAATGTTGTATTTGATGCTGAAGTTGCTGCCATTTTCGAAAGAGAAAGTATGAAAAAAAACAGCTTGCTCATAAACAAGAGCAAGTTCGGCAAAGGAATGCACCTAGAAGAAATTAGAGAGTATAACGAGTATCATGCTCGTTGTAATTTCCGAGGTCGAGGTCGAGGCCGTTTTAATGGTCGATTTGGTCAAAATCAAGGTCGCAGTTGATTCCTTCCTCGTGGAGGTGTTAATAGAACCACTTCAACTGAGGCTATCCCATTTGGGGCTCAAGAACAGGGGACAAAACCATCAGCCTTAGATCGAGTCATTTTTCCTGGTTCTCAAGATAAAGGAAAAGAAAAGTTGCATCTGGCAAAAAAATTTTCCTTCAGAATCTAAAAAAAGACCTAGGAGATGATGTGTTTGATGATGAATTTATCGAGCTTGATGAGATTATCAGAGTAGTATCGATTCTGCCTGCTGATTAGTATGGAGGATATTATGAATATCTTGAATGGGATTATTATGACCCAAATCAAGATGAGGACTTTCTCTAGCTTAAAGTTGTCTTTCATAAGCCTACAGAGGAAGACAAGTCTCATTTGAGGCCTTTACATATCGAAGCTTTGATGAATGAGATTATTTTAAACAGGGTGCTTGTTAACGGAGGAGCTGCTATTAGTCTTCTCCCCGAAAGAATGCTTTCTGGATTCAATCAAGAAATATTAGAAAGATTTATTACCTACCAACATTACAGTCACTATTAATTATTCATGCCATTTTACTTATGATAAATGCTTAATAATGTTGAATGTTCACGTTATTGGTTTTAGTAAAAGAAAAATTATGTTTGTGGTGTTCCCTCTCGAGCTAGTTATAATGTTTTCCTTGGAAGGAATTAGATTCATGGAATAAGTGCGGTACCATCAACAGTGCATCAATTTCTTCTGCTTTGGAATGAAAACCATTCTATTGATCGAGTGTTTGCTGATGATAGTCTTTATATGAAATAGCTTCACGTCGATTTCAAAATGTATAATGATAATAGCAACTCAATCGAAGTTGTTTATGAGCTGAACCCTTTCAACTGTGAGGGTTGTTTTATGACTAATCAAGAGTTGAATGTTGTTCTTCATCAACCCACTTTAGATGCTCCTCCGACTGGTTGGGAGTAAGTCCTTCAAGCAATATGGTTCGAGATAGCTATTCTTCAGAGTTGGATCAGGATGTTGCCATCTTGAATTACTATAGAAATTTACATGTTTATTTATCTAGTTTATTTCCCACAATATGTTTTTCAAATTCTAGGGAATAGTCATCCTTCAAGCATGATTCTAATAGGAATTTATTTTCTGCAGCATGTTTTTCAATCTCTAGGAGTAAATCATCTTTTCAAGTTGGTTTAGTTACATCTTTAAATTCTTCAACATGTACTTTGAATTCTAGTTATGAATCCCTTAAAGATTCTAGTAATGTAGGAATTTCTATCGAAAAACATGTATCTTCGGATAATACTTCATGTACTCAAAAATTTCTTCAATTAAAACTATTAATAATATAACAGTGTGTTCAGAAATATTTGATTTGTCATTAGATTGTATTTATAATCTTGAGTCTTTAGGTTTTAAGAAAATTTGTGTTGATTGATATTCTAAGTATACAAAGGTTTCGATTCCAATCAAGATCCTTTGGAGGAAATTAATTTAGGTACTAAGGAAAATAAATAAAAAAAAACCAACTTACATAGTAAAAATATTTTCTATGAATTTTGAGCTCGATTGATTGATTTATTGAAAGAATATAAATATTGTTTTGCTTGAAATTATGACGAAATACTTGGTTTAGATCGATTTTTGTTGACCTGTAATAAAACAGGCTCTAATTAGGTCTATTCCTGTCATATATACATTTTCCATAATCAGCTGGTGGATTAAATTAACGGAGAATCTTCAACGTCCTGTTTTTCAAAAAGTTGGGAACACTCACGTATTTTTCACAGAAGTCGAAGATACAAATTAAATGTTATTTTTCCTATATTTTTTTTCGAGAAGAAATGTAAATATTTATATTAATATTTCGTTTATATATATTTGATAAGCATTATCTGTTTTGTTTAATTTCAAATTATTTTGTGTTTTCATTATTTTATTATAAAATGCAGTGGATCATTCAAGATTTTATGGAACTGCTTAGCTGATATATACCTAGAAATATTATAAACATTATATAAGTCAAGGATAAAAAAAATACTATAAATATTCTAATAAAATTCAAACTAAACACATGTTCCTGTGAGTAAAGCTCTATATATACTATGCATGTTAGCAAAAAGCATACCTAACACTCCACTATTAGAAAAACTTGGACTTATAATGTTTCTCAAACTTACTAAATACATATACCCTAAAACGGAAAACCTAACTTTTTTTAGTTAAGGTGTTCGACATATTTGTATTTTGTAAGATTGAAATATCATGTCCCATTCTTAGGCAGTTCTGTTTGACCAATGTAAATTGAACTGGCTACAACTTCCTTTTTTATTGACTTGAATTTGCTGACTAAATGAACATACATATACATGATTGCTTGTCATAACTCTTCTAAGCAAGTAGTATTGAAATCCTTCGTTGACATGTAATAAGATAAGTATGGCACATTTTGGAATTTCCAATTTAGTTACAGGATTGAGCTCATCAAGGAGTGAAATTCTTAAAAGCTTAGCTTGTGTTTAATTTTCATTTTTATTTTTGTTTTTATTTTTAGTATTTTCTATTTTTAGATTTTGTAAAGGAAAAAAACAAATGGTGAATTTTTTTTTTAATTTTTTTTACAAAATTCAAAAAACAAAAAACACTGAAAATAAAAATAGAGAATAAAAACATAAATCAAATGCACCATTATTAGCTTATAATATTAAGGAAGACATTTAATTACTTGTATTTTATGGCAATTATAATTTTATAAATTAGTAAATAAGAACTATTTATTTAAACATAAGAGCTTCGTTTATGGTAGCTAGGATGAAAGTTATAAAACTTAAACAATACTTAAAAAGTGTAGCTAAAATTAAAGTCATATTTTTTAATTTGAAAAATAAAAAATAAAAAGAATTATCAAATTAAAAAATACAGCCAAATATAAAAAAAATAAAAAAAAAGAGAGAGAGAAAAGAATATGACCTTAATTTTAACTTTAATTTTTGAAGTATTGTCAAAATTTTATAATTATCACTAACATAAAATTCACTATTTAATTAATGTAAATTTTAGCAACAATTATAAACCTTTTTATTATAACAATCAAACTTTATACTAAAAAAATTACGAATAATAAGTGATTATATTATATATTTATGCATAATAAAATATATATTAAATGTATTCAAAGAACCAATGCAACAACCAAATTAAAAAAGTTTTCCATCCAAGATATGGGCTATATATATATTTGTGAGATACGTCAAAGTGTAATAATATTGATGAAGAACTATTTAGAGAATCTATGGCTATGAGAGTCCATGTGATGGAAGACAAAACCGCACTGTCAAATCCTAACGTGTGTTCCTCCCTTTCATCCCCAAAGTCTATATATCATTTCATCAAATAAGTCAAAATTTGCCCAACCTCTCCCCATTGGAGAAGAAACAAGAAATTCTCCACCTCTAATAACCCAAAATCAGGGTGTTTTTTGTGTGAAAAAGATGGTAGGAGGGGAAAAAATTAATTGATTGCTTCTTCTTTTTGAGGGAATAAATGAATAATGAAGGGATACAAATGAGGGGGAAAAAGATTTAATTTAGTGTTTTGGGTGGAAAGTGATATTATTATTATGAGAGAATATAATTTTGCTAATGGATGGAAAGGCTTTTGAGCTGACTCCAACAATACTCCACCACCACATACAATAACAATATGGGACTTAGGAAAAAATTTCTAATATATTAGAAATATTGGTCTTTGATCAATAATTTTAATCGTTAATTTTAATTAAAATATATATTTTATAATTAAGATCAATAATAAAATTATTGAGACATCGGTATTTTTTATTTCAATCATATTAGGTAACCAATAAAAATTCAGCCAACATTAATCAACAACTTAAATTGGATGTTTTTTTTAATGTTTCAGATGTTCTATTTTTAAGTTTCAGATACTCTGTTTCTAAAAAAATATAAAGTTGACTAAGGTTGTTTTAGATTTCGGATGTTATATAACTTTTATTGTGGATGTTCTATAAACAGTAATTTCAGATGTTTTATTTTTTGTTGGCTGATTGATTGGTTAAAAAATTATTGGTTATATACTTTTCCTTTTGATATATCTGTAAATATATGAAAATTTTCATTTATTTGAAAATTATATATTTGACTTCACAGTTCAGACACATTCCACCAAACTTCAATATGAGTTTCAACCACTTCCCATATGTGGAATTCCTATCGTTCCCCAACAACATATAATATCTAATCCCATTACAATTTTTTTTTCTTTTCCTGTTATAGAGAATTATAATTTATATAGTCTTTTATTATTAATATCTAACATGAAGAATTTTTTCTTTTTTCTAATTTTGGTTATAAAACATTTGTAATAAGTTTCTACCTTTATATGGAGCTTTTTTATTGTTTATTTATAAAAAAAAAATGAGTCTATATATGTTATGCTTATACACACACAGAGATCAAATTACTTTCACATAAAAAGGACACACATTGAAATATTGAGAGAGAGAGAGAGAGAAACAATATATGATGTTGTAATGGATTGCACGTATAATATTAGTCTTTATAGTGATGAGAGTCAAAGGTCAACTTGAAGGTGTCTTGCTTTGTTAACCATCCAAATGCTTAAATAGTCAAACACTCCACCTGTATTACCAATTCCGTTTGTCTCTTAACTTATTAAGAGGGGGGAGAGAATGTACTAGAACAACCGTATCAATCAATTATTATTTTCTGAAGTGACTTAACTAGTTCAATTGCAACATATTTTTTTTCTCTTTTCCATAGTCAAAGTATTTAATTGCCAAATAATTAAATCTTTTCACTCAAAAAATATGGTGTCGGCCAAAAAAATCCTCTTTATACATATTCCTAGTTTTCAAAACCTAATAATCAATTTGCAAGATCAACTTGGATTGATGTGGTTATTAACTTACTAGTTCGCTTAAGTAAGTATTGAGGATTTGAATCCTGCCTCGTATATGCAATGAAGCTCAAATTCATGGCGAATTAGTTATCGACCTGCTGGATTTAAGGATATTATGGAAAATCAAAAAATAATTAATTTGCAAGTGATTATTAATTCAATTGTGTATTATTTAATCAGATGAAAATTTATATGCAATTAAAACATATGAAGTTTATAATTTAAAATCATTAGATAATAATATAATCAAACATGTCACGCACGGGTCCTTTCCTCTAAGGCGGAACGCTCCCTTACCGATTCATTTTGTAGCGCTCAAGGAGTTGCTTCTTTTTTGCTTTTTCTTGTGCTCAACCTCAAATTGGAGGTTAGGAGAAGGCATTAGTCGTCTAAGTCGAGTTGCTCATCAGTGCGTACTGTGCTCTCTCTTTTACTTCCGAACATCTAGTCAGGCCTACTAGCACCGAAGTCGAGTGCTACCACTGAGCTTTGAATGGGTCTCCCCCTTTTGATGAGCAACACTCTGACGTAAAACCATCCACGAAAGAGTCCTTTTTCTGCCATCAAATACACAGTATCTATTACTGTTATTTTTGTTACTTGTTACTGAATAACTAACCAATTTAACTCTTTCTTAAAAAGGGGAATCGATTATCTCACAATTTTCGATAAATAATTTAATATGAACTTAATTACATATGAGTATTCACCACTCGATCAAATATCAAAAGTTGAAATATCGTCTTTTTGAATGTATATATAGAATTTTATCACTCAACCACAAATCCTTGAAAGGTATAATTCCAATATGCAGCAAGCTAGTAGTCAATAGTATGTCGAAATAAAAGGGAATGCTGTGAAAAGTAAAAAAGTTTAAAATAACAAACCTAATTAAATACTAATTATGATAGGAGTTTAGGTGTGATAAGTAGTTGAATTGAATAAGAAAAACCGATCGATCTTGAATGAATTTTGTGTGTACTAATTTAGGCAGTGGTGAGGTGCTTGGAATCAGACAGGAAGGAAGAAGAAGACAATGAAGTTGCTCATGAAGCAGCTTGAATGTGTGACAAATGTAGTGACAATATAAATATAAATGTATTCAACAGACAATGATAGCTCACTGTTTTGATGCTGCCCTTGACTTCAACAGTAACTCACAGATCATGTGTTGGCTACGAAATTAGTTAGTATCCTATGCTATATTGCTATGTTCTTTGTTAGGTTTACATCATATCCTAGCTTAACTTTGATTGAATTTAGTGTTTTAAACATTCAATTCAATTCAATTCAAATTCATTTACAACATATACACAACCTTTTTAATAAAAAACGGTAATGCTTCTATTGTATATAGGAACTTATTTGATATAGAAGTAACTTGATGATACACATGTAAAATATTTTTTATAATATAAATTTTACTTTTTATATTTCACAAAAAATTAAAAGAAAATATAAATATAAACTCATACATATTTTTAATAAAATTTATATTTTTACTATTTACATATGTGTCATAGATGAATTTTGTTTTAAATAAATAAAAATAATATAAGAATTACATAAGTCTAATTTTTTATAGTAATAATTTTTTAAATTAAATTGTCGTATAATAAATTTGGTCCAAATTTTAATTAAGAAATATGAAGGATTAATCTATCTAATAAAATTAATTTTCAGAAACTACTTTTGATAATAATAATAATAATAATAATTTGTTGTAAAATAAAATGTTCACCGTAAAATTTGTAGAGATTAATTTAAGTATTTATTCGTTCATGATAATGCAAGGAGTGATCTCTCATCCAAATCCAATCCTGTACTAGTTTTGTTTCAGTAATAATAGATGAAGAGTTACATCATTTGCCAAACAGTTCTATGGACACAAGTAGCTTCGCGTTTCAGGTAAAGAAAAATTGATAAAAGCAATTCGAAAAGACTAGTCAATAGACAAAAAGGTTGAAGAGCCATCTCTCCTTTATAGGATCCCTCTCCCTCTTATTCATTATTTTTCCCAACTTATATCGTAAACCACCTACCAACTTCTCTAATGCAGCCAAACTTATTTATTTTATTTTAAAGGGATTGATTAATAGTAACAATTTTTCTTTATGTATTAACCCCAAGGAGATACATCCATCCTCTTATTCTTTGAAGGAGAAAAATAAATTAAAATGCAAATAAAAGTGCCTAGGTGCGTATCTAAAAATATCACTATGTAGGGAAGAAATAGGATTTTTTATTTTTTAAATAAAAAGAATTCGAATTTTACAAATACACATATGGTCAGAAATAATTATAAATTTGTCTTGCCGTTACATATCTCGTCGTCAGAGGCGACGAGATAAGTAATAAGTGTTTATTTTTTGTAATTTTGCCACAACGAGTATATATTCGTAAATATGAAATTTTTTTATTTATATAAATAAAATTTCCAAAAAAATATTCATAATATAAAGTAAAATTTATATATGAATTATATGATTTAAAGTATATTAAAAAATATTTTAAATTACAAAACTATGTATATATTTTTTATTGGTGAATTTTTGTACGATTAAATAATACACAATAACTTTTTATGTTATAAAACTCAAACCTTTTGAGGATTTGATAATTTTATCTAATAAAAAAAGTGATTTGTTAGTAATTTTTACCTTAAGTTATTTTTAATTTAGGTATTATCACTTGTCATTTAATTATTGATTCTATAGATTATATATCGTTTTGAATATTATCACTTCTCTTTTTATTATTGAAAATAAATAATAGTAGAATTAGACTTTTACTTATTCGGGGTTAAACATTAAATATATTTAATAATTTAATTATTGGTATAATTCTTTTAAATAAAAAATAAAGTTATATAATATTTAATAACTATTATATTAATTTATTTTTGAAAATGTTGGGGGAGGCGTCCCTGAATAAGTGCCCAATCGCAGGATTTTTTTTTAAATAAATAAATAAAAAAACTAAATTTACCGTTTTAGGCACGCATGGGGGTATTTACCATAATAGGTGACCCTTCCTATTTTCGGGCTCTGCATACCCGGAATAGCATTTACACCATTTCCGGGCTATGCAGTCCCGGAATTGGTGCAAATTA
>JASCZI010120905.1:115171-137576 GCA_036250425.1 Stylosanthes scabra | reverse complement strand
AGGTTATTATTCGAATCTGCTTAGTGTGATTAAGGGATAGTATTGCTTGGTCCTTTATTCCTCGTGGGAACGATACCCACTTCACCGTGGTATTACTTGTACGATTTGGTGCACTTGCCGATTTACAGCGTATCGGTAACTATAAATTTGAGGGGTCATTTTAAATTCGAAATCAAATTTTAGGGTCATTTTGAGTTTTATGTCCAAGATTGGAGCACAAGCACTAGGCTAGGGTTGTTGTCCTCCTCTGGCTATTAGGCTTGGGTTAGAAGATGAACATTAAGATTTTCGTGTGTCATTAAGAACAACTTATTATCAATTTGAAACCTTTGTTGTGGTTCTTTAGTGATTTTTTTTTTAATTTTTGTCTTTAATTGATTAATATAATATGATTTTAATTGTTTGGGGTTTATAACAAAAGGATATTTTTTCAATAAAATTAGAGAATATGTGCTCTTTTATTTCCTAATATATTTTTTTTTTTGTGCTAGAACAGCCTCTAAGGCTGTGTTTGGTTATTGTCTCAAAATGAAGAAGACATGGACACAAATACACAAAGATACATGAACACAAAGAGACACTTTTTTTTATATTATGTTTGGTAACTTAAACAGGACACAACACACAACTCACATTTCATTGAAATGTCAATTTTACTCTCATCATTTTTGTTGCATCACCACAGCACACTTCCTTTCTCACTCTTTTCACATGTGTCATCAACAATCATTGCATCGCCATTCTTAACCAAACACATAAGCAAACAAAAATATTCAATCTCATCTTAATGCAATGTACAACATTAACTTTCATTTTTTGAAATAAAAATTTCAAAGAGAAACAGATTTAATTGTGAAACAAGGAAGGAGATGGAGATGACTTTGAAGAAAAAGGATGAGGCGAAAGTGACAACAACTGGTTGAGGCGAAGGAGGAAACGACGATGTCGCGACGACAGATGGAAGATGAAAGTACAAATCTGTCTCTGATGGCGGCAGTGAGTTCTCTTCCCGGTTGCCATAGATCTGTGTTGTCCCTTGTAGCCGCAACATGTGGTTGCTCTCCCCATCCTCACAAAGATTATGCAAATGAAAGAGAATTACATAGGAGACGAAGAGCGTGAAGGAGCTGCCTGAGAGCAATTGGAGAACAACCCAGAAGATGAGACATTCTCCTTGGAGCAGATGAACAGTGTTCCAGAGAGGATGGGGCAACGCCGGTGAAGCTCGAACCTGGTAGTGGTAGAAGGCAGATCTTGGAGAGAAAAAAATGAGGAGTGGTTAGAGGTTGAAGATGAGGGCAAGTTTGTAATTATAAAAATATTGGAGGAATAAAATTGTACAAATTTAGTGTCTCAAATAAAAAATTAGTGTGTCAAGGTTTTGAAGAGACACAGATTACATGTATTTGATGGGTGGTTGTGAGTCACCGTGTCTTCCATTAAACTGTGTCTCAATAAACAAACAATTCACATGTGCCACCATGTCCATGTTTATAATGGACATAGACACTAAACAAACGGAGCTTAATGTGTTACATTTGCGTTTAAAATTGTTGTTTTTGACAATTTTTCTCCTAACCTTCCGACAACAAGTTTCATTCTGAGTGACACTCTACTTCTCTAGCACTGTGCCCTTTTTCACTATAGTTCAAAGTCAAGTCTCTCCCTAAACCCTCACTCATGACCTTTCCACTGCAAGTTTCATTCTGAGTGACACTCTACTTCTCTAGCATTGTGCCCTTTCCACTATAGTTTAGAGTCAAGTCTCTCCCTAAACCCTCACTCAGACTTAATCCGTCTCCACTCTCCTCTTCAAAGTTAGTCAACCCCTCCACTATCGCCATCCGTGCGTCCCCTCCCCCCCGCCCTCTCGTAGTTGCTGCTGTCGTCGTTCATCACCCGCAATCCTACTTTGAAGACATCGTCCGACGTCCTCGGAGCCCTTTGTACATGGCAACCGCATCCGTCTCCGTGTACTGTGCAACCACCTTCGCATGTTGTCCTCCACATAACTTCCAACCACTATCGTCCTTCCTGGTGCAGTCAGCGTAGTAAATATTTGTATTCTGCTACACCCTTGACCCTTCACCCCGCTCTCTAAATCTCTACATCTAGAATGGAGATGTCTCTAGTAAATTAGCTAATTCTATTTTTTTATTTGCAGTTCGCAGTTGAACTTCTGATATTTTTCTTCTTTTTTAAACTTCTAATTATTTGTTCTAATTTTATTTATCTGATTATTTGTTCTTTGTTTTGTTATGATTTTTTATTTTCATTTTTTGTTAGGGAAAGTATAGGTAACCAATAATTTTCAAACCAATGAATCAGCCAAAAAAAATAGAACATTCATAACCATTATTAATAAAACATCCACAATAAAGATCATAGAATATCCGAAACCTAAAGTAGCTATCAACTAACTTTAAAAACAAAACATCCAAAACCTAGAAACAGAACATCCAAAACATAAAGAAATAAAACATCTAATTCAAGTTATTGGCTGATGTTAGGCTAAATTTTTATTGATTACCTAATATTATTTTTTTGTTATTATTATTTTTTTCTTGGTTTTTGTTTTGTGTTCGGGTTATAGTTCTGTTCTGCCGAGCATCTTTTTTGCACGTAAACCAAGAGCAGAGCTTCCTGACAATAATGAGCAATTTGTAAAGAGTACAATGTATAAAGTCCTATTTTAACAGAAAAATAAAAAAAAAAGTTTTCGAACTATTTTGATTTTGACTATGAACTTAAAGAATAAAAGAGTACTTATACCTAAAATTGGCAAAGATTATTTTGTTTTCTGACAATAGATAAATGTGTCTTAACAATAAGGGTACTCTAGTATATTCAGTAATATAATTGTCTTTAAAAAATATATTAAAATAAAATATACTCACATGTACATATATTCTATGTGATAATCTATGATTGGGTTATTTAAATGATTGTATGATGATGCATAATTGGTTTATTTAAATTATTGTGCCAGTACCTAATAATTACTCATCCTAGAAGAAGTATGACTTTAATTTTAGGAGCAGTATCTGGACTCCCAAACGTAACACACCATAGTAGAGTTCTTTAAAGTAGGATCAACAAAGCTACAATGCAAAATGGAGGATAATCACTATTAGCATTATAAGAAGTGGAACGACATCCGAATAAGAAAATGTAGATTTATGAATTCTCACTTTACATCGAAAAACATGTACCAAACAGATACAAACTAGCTATCTAGCAGGAAAATGGCTCACAAACTGACTTCCACAATAACGAAAACATCTTAGCCAAAATACTTGAAGCACCATCACCACACCAAGGAATTCATTCAAAAAAAAAAAAGGACCTATACCTTACTCATCAATTCAACGACTTAACAAACTTTTGGAAGCGGGAAGCCTAAGCACAATGAAAACACCAACTAAAAAAGAAAAGAAAAATGAACTTTGTAAACTAAAACCATCACGCTCTAATAATTCTCCAAAAGATTAGCATGCTTTTCTTTAAGCCTAGCCCCTGGCCAACAATACATCCAAATTACAGGATGGGGTATCAGATGATGAACCCTCAGTTGTTCTTCTAAAAGTTCTATTGCTCTGAACTTCATTTTCATGCCTGAACGGATGGTCATGATAACTAATCTGATGCAAATGAAGCAAAGCAATCATGCTAACAGCAACCAAAGCAGCATTACCTACTATTCCACCCACATGATCCAATCCAAAAGATTTCTTAACAAAATTCAAGCTTGAGACAAAAACACTGTAAAGGAAATTAGATCTCTTCCCTTTCTCAGTCACGAAGTTCTCAGAACAGTTTGGTTGTCCACCAAGAATTTCTGGTGAAATGAGCCGACCTGCATCATGTACATCTCCAACAAAAGCTTGAGCTTCTTCTATAACTTCGTATTTTTTCCCCTTATGTTCTTCCAGTCTCATTGCAAGAACAATTCTGCTCTGTTCTAACCGGGCAATTGCTGCATCTCTCTCAACACGCTGCTGTGTTTGAATGGTCTAAAACATTCAGATTGAAATTCTGGTTAAGAACAAATTGAGCGAAATTGAGCAATGTCAAAGGGTGATAGTATTACACATAAGCTGACAAATAACAGATTAATAAAAATAAAAATTATTCTTATTTTTCAGTAGAAAATGATTATTATGTATTTACATCTTTATTGATGGTTCACTTAATCCAGAAAAGACAAATAATAAATGAGCTTAACATACTCTAGAGGACTAGAAAAGGAAGGACTGAACCAATAACAGGCTTATAGTCAACCAAATTTGTGATAGGTGGTGCCCTGGACCGAAAAGGCACGATATTCAACCTCCCCATCAATGTATCTCATACATACCTTGAAATTGAAACTTGAAACATAGTTTTGAACTTGTATTGAACAAATTTGTAAGCCTTCTGAAATCAATCGGCACTAACTAAGCCAAAAACAAGTTCACCATCATCCAAGCCTAGAATTATAACAGATTCAGTTGGTACCTAACCATGTTTTTTCAAGTCAACCATATCCATGTTATATAGACCTACATTTCCATCATACAAATACCCTGTATTATTTTCTCCTGCAGTCAGGACAACGTTTGAGCACACTATATCATCTTTAAAGTTCTAAGTAACAAGCTTCATTCCATGTTTCAATTATTTATTCGTGATACCCGTTCAAAAAGATCATTCCAACTTAAGGTGAAAGAAACCAATTTGGGTTGGTCTAGTGGTTAGCTCACTAGTCCGCTTAAGCAAGTGTCGGGGGTTCGAATCCCGCCTTGCGCATGCGGCAACCCAGTGGCCAGCGGCAAACCCTTAAATGGAGCTCAGATCCGCGGAGGATTAGTCCTCGACCTGTCGGGTAAGGTGAAAGAAACCTAACCAGGTTGATTACGCATTTCGGTGACAAAACAAATTAGCTACGTATAATAATTTTTCACTCCTAAGTCACAAGATGCCGCTGTCTGGCTTTATTCTCATGAAGGATACTCAAGTCCTACAATTCCCAACTTACTTTCTATATGAATTAGTTGTTTGTCTATATTTGATTGTGTCTCTCCCAGCCACATGCTCTTTTCCAAATTGGGCTTTGCCATTTTCAGGGATGATCTGATTCCGTATTTTATATTGCCGAAGGGTTTAGAAACTTCTGGATACTGCAATTAAAAACTGATTTTATTCTTTCACTATGTGTGTACATGGGGAGGTTTGACACTAATGCATTACTGCATAACCGGAATGTCATCATCTTTTCCTCCAGTGTCTATGACCTTGGTAATGTGAAAATTCCAACAAATACCACTATGCTTAGCAGCCAGCCATTCAAGTCATATTTTAATCATGTTATCAGTAAATATTTGTTGTCTCAAGAATCAGGATATGTTATGACACAGCTGTGTTTCAGGTTTATGAAACCCAAACTATTTTTTCATGTTATTTTATCAAGGTGAGTTCAAGTGTAACAAGAATAGTAGGCTTCAGCTAAATTCGGAAGGTTAAATTAGGGCTGTTTAAGTGTTGTGTAGTGGTTTATAGGCTTGAGCTGGTAATAGTTGTTCTTTACTAGAACTAGATATAGTTACACGTTATGCATCACTGGCATTTGACAAGGGCAAAACCAATCAAACATACCGGCTTCCTCTAATCAGCATACAACAATTTAATTAACTATATTGCCTTGAATTCATTTCTCAATTTCCTCAGAACAAACCATATGATACTATGATTGCCATAACATGGAAATCGATTCATTCATCCTAATGATCAAAATCTACAAACTTACTCATCTACTTAATATGCGATTATAATTTAGATCATTAGATATGAACTCTGGACATAAACACCAGTGATGTTTACGACAAATATTACATGACATATATGACATGAGGATCATTATTTACGATGCATCAGTGGAATTATTGATTCTAAAATACTAACCTATCTCCTGCAGCAATTATATTATCTTCCAACCAATTCCAAGAATTTGTGGAAGTAAAAGGACCATAATTTAACTAAATTCAAAGTGTGTCAGTGGCTATTTGCGGTTTACATTGAAAACAAGGATCCAGATTGCCTTAACAATCCATCCAAGATCACAAACATAGTTGAATCACCACAAAGTTATCCGGCAAGTACGTTACATAACAGACTAACAGTTTTCATTTTCTTTCTCCAACCACAACTCAGTCAAAATATCGTGGAGAAGATGAAGATTCACCATGCACGACATAGAAACAATCATGTAATCTGATTTTCTGTTTGCAGAGTTACTTTGAGACCTATAATTTTAATAGTTCTACCAAATTGGAATAAATAAATAAACATGTGAGCAAAAGAAAGGAATTTCACACCATATAATTCTACACCATTTTCCAACATTTGGACAGTGGAAAAGTAAAGTGCTGAAAAGCAGGGGAGGAAAAATATGGTATAAAACATGAGAGACTTTCTCTGGAATTACTACTTTGATTTAAACATCTCTAAGGTTAAACTGAATGGGAACTTTAATCCAGTGCAAGGCCTACAGTTGGCCATTTCGAAAGTTGGCTTCTAACTTAAAGATAAGGTCCCTTTAATGAGTTCCTGAAGTGAGTTACTAAGCATAAGCAATATCACAGCACACCAAAAAGAAGAGTGGATAGTAACACGGAAATTTATAATGTCATTCCTGTTTGAGAGATTTTACTCCCAATGCAAAGCACATCTTCAACAAAACCTTATGAAATTTCACGTCCAAAAAAAAAAAACCTTATGAAATTTGAAGTGGTATTATCAAAAAGGGAGTGTCGATTTCCACTCCCACCAACAAAAGACTATACATAAACAATACCACTGAAATACATGAATGAGCAAGTGTTCACTTTTGACATATTTCAATAACTGAATCGAGTCTTATAAATAAAATTCAATTGATTCTTTACATGCTTCTCTCTTCCTTCGGTTTCCGTGGGCGGTTAAGCTTGGGGCCAGTTCATTTGTTCTATTGTCCAGTACACAACAAAAATGTTTCATTTCAATACACATGTATAGCGTACACCCGGCATATTCTAACACATTTAAACTATAGCATCATATTTCAAAAAATTATTTAGTATGACAGACTTAAGTTGTGCCACCATGATACTTCAATTTCACCTCACAGCTTTAGTGTATCACCTAAAATGTTCCTGTAGTCCTACACACATGTATAGCGTACACCCAGCATATTCTAACATATTTAAACTATAGCATCATATTTCAAAAAATTATTTAGTATGACAGACTTAAGTTGTGCTACCATGATACTTCAATTTCACCTCACAGCTTTAGTGTATCACCTAAAATGTTCCTGTAGTCCTACACACATGTCCACTTATATCCTAAATAATCACCTGTTGCTCTGTGCATCAAGTGTTCTATATAATTGGAGAATACTAAAACAAATCTTTAAGGTAAGCAAAGTTATTGCTCATATAAAAAGTGCTAGCCATGTCTACTTTTTATTCCACAAAATGTTTAGAACCGAGGCGGCAATAACCTAGGCTAAATTTGATTGGTGCCTCAGAGGCGCAAAACACAGTCACTGGAGAACACATATCTTTGGTTGCAATGAACAAAAAGAGGAGCACACAATAAGACTGGTAACACTATCTTAGTGTGCATTCCAATGTCCATCACTCAGTGTCCTATCTCACCCTGTACCTCTTTCCAAATTCATTGTAATTTAACTGAGACAAATTCCAAGAGAAACTCTAGTTTAGCTTCCAATTTGTCATAAACTAAAGGCCAGAAACATAGTTCACGCCTAATTAGGAGTGAACCAAAACCCTAGAAGTGCAGCAAAACACAACGACAAAAGAAGATAACCGCATTGTAACACATTCATTCATTTCAAAATTTGCTGAATCAGGAAAAGCAAAACGAAATTGCTCAAATTAAGAAATTAAAATCAAAATAAAAAGCAAGGAAAAGAGAAAAACGAACTCACATGAAGGAACTCGAGTTGGTCTTCGAGGTTCTCGAGCGCAGTCCTTATAGCGTTAAGGCTCTTGGCTTCGTGGAGGGCGGAGTCATCCTCTTCGGGACGGAAGTCCTTGACGAAGACGAAACCAACGCGGTCTTCGGCGGTGGCGGTGGCGGAGAGGTTACCGGTGCGGATGTTGTGAGAGTTCTTAAGGGATTTGACGGAGCTGAGAAAGTGGGACCTGGAAATGGAGTGAATAGCGTCGCTGAGCTTGTCGTGAAGGTCCCATATTTTTTCTAGAATCGCTTCGATTTCCTCGATCTCCATGTTCCATTTCATTTCATCGGTGGAACCACAAAGAAAAGCACACACAGAAAAACAATGGTGTTCCAACGCCAAGTATTAAAATAATAGTAATAATAATAATATTATGAAGAAAACTATTGAGACGACGCATTTTCAAGTACGTCGGTATTTCAGTATATCAATTATATCGATAACTTGTAACCCGTTGATCTTGTTTATATATATTTTTATAATTTTTTAATTCAAATCAACGGTGAATAGTATATCAATATATTTAAAAGTTTTCTTATAATCAATAGAAATAGAAAGTAAATACATATTATGAATTACGTATAATAATTCATATAAATTTTAAATAATTAATAATTTAATCATCAAATATATAAATTTTTACATATAATAATTCATATAATTTTTTATGATAATTTAATTAATGCTTCTAATGTCGTAGAACTGTTTTAATAATAATTCGTGAGCAAATTAATTGACAATTAATAATAATAATAAGAGTAATAAGTAGAATAATACTTCGCGACAACGAAAAGAATTTATCGTATGCCCAAATTGGAAGTTGGATGGAGCATTTGCTAAAATTTAGCCTTCGTCCGTTCTCCGGGCTCCGAATAATGCAAAAGCCTCGCATGATGTCTTTTAGAAAAAGTATACGGTTTGTCTAAAGTTAAATATCAAAATGACCTCTGAAATTTGGGAGTTCTTTCAAATTGGCCCTCAAAATCCATTTGTTATCAATTTGGCACTCGATTTTTCCACACATGACTTCCATTAACCCTTCCGTCCATCTCCGTTAAAAGCACGCCTACGTGGTTGTTAAGTTGAACAAGTGGTCATTATTTCGCGGCAGCACAGTACAAACGATGTAGTTTTGGTTCAATGGGTTCCAATGAGAGAGAAGCCGTCGCCGTTGTCAAGCTTGTCTCTCACACCGCCAAATACTTCCCCGGCGTCTTCTTCCACGGCTCCGACTCCGCTTCCCTCCTCCCTATCCTCGCTCGTCTTCTCCCTTTCTTCTCTGATCCTCTCTTCCGCTCTCGCCATGTTATCTTCTTCGAAGCTCTTGGATCTCTTCTCTCCTTGCTTCGTGCCTGTGCTCGCGACGCTTTCCGCCATTTCTTCATTGACGCCATGCTCGCCGTTCAAGAGAGGTAAGGATACACTAATTTCAGGATCTCTGCAACTATTATGTTTTTTCAATATTTTTGTGATACAAGATACTGTTAGGAATTAGCTATCTATTATATTTTCTTTAACTGAAGCCTGAATTCTAATTGCATTCTCCAATATTAAATTTGATGAATGAAAATTTTACAAAGAACCGAATCTTGTAGAACATCATGTGTATTGCGGGGAAATAAAAAGGAAACTAGTATTGAATTATGCCAGAAAAGGGCAGTTACGCTAATCTCATAGTTGTTCAATGCAGGCTTAGATACACTTACCATGGAAGGGTTGGTAGATCATAAGTGATCTGTTAAAATTTCTTGTCTCAACTTATGGGTTTTAATTGTCTTTTTCTTTTCAGGGATGTTTTACGATGGGAAAGAATATTGTTTCAAGCAAAACCAAGACAAAAAGACGTGCTGGTGCTGCTGTATACAACAGAGCATCTTCACTAGAAACACTGGTCAGTATTTTGGATGTAAATCTTGCATAAAATAGTTCTCTTTGTCTTTGGAGTTTTCTGTTAATATTTGCCTGAATTTAAATTGGGGATGACAAATGAAACATACTATTATATGAAACTAATATGATTTTTTAAAGAATAGTGAAATCATTTATGGTAGTTTAAGCTTGGTTTTGTGTTGCAACTTATAAGATATCCATCTACTAATATTTTTCATTAGTAATTGAGAATCAAAGTATTTGAGAAGTATGAAACAGAGTATCTATCTATGCCTCTTCCCTAACAAGAAAATCTATTGAAGTAGGTTGGCTATCTTTATTTAATAAATGTGAATTGCTTGGAAAAGCTAATGTGAGAGTTGGGATTCTCATTTGATTCATCAATGGCGTTGAATTTGGAAAAAATAATAGTAAGTCTTCATAGTTCATACTATCTACTCTCACTTGGACTGTGCTTTTCTGCATAAACATCTATGATATAGCCAGATAGATGAAAATTACTTTCTTTACAATTGAAGGCAGGTGAGTTGAACAATGGATAGATGTGATCTTCAGCTGACCCTCCATTGGAGCAGGCAACCACATATTTTGCCATGCACCAGAAACCTTTTTTGTAGGTCTTTTATAACACACAAATTCTGTTATACAAAGGCCTTGATCACATGGCTTATTAGCAACTTATCACATATTTCCTTCAGAGGGATATAACCCGAAGATCTCTGGTTGTATGTGGTAGAGTAGTGCAATGGTTTCTGATTTTGGTCGAGTTTGGTATAGCCAATTTGTTTATTTGTGATAATATTTGAATGTTATGCAGAGGAGATAGGGATAGAATATCTATTTTGTAATATTGTTTAGAAATTTCAATCCTATAATTTGTAGTTATGGATATGGGCAGGTATCATCCCTCAAACAGGAATAATCATGTTTTATAATATTTGACCAACTTCTATGAATTTTGGTTATAATAGAAGCTACTACTTTATCTTACATACAGGAGTTGATGAGCACCTAGTTAAAAAAATTCTTGACCCATTATATCTTGATGGAATCTCTAGCACATTCAGTGGCCTCAAAGACATACTTTAAAATTCGGCAACCAAAGCAAAAGCATGGGTTGGTGAAGCAGGAGGGGCTTACAACAGTGGCCACCATCTTGTGTTTGATTCATTTGTCTACAACTTCTGTTTAGTTCAGGTAACTCACCTTTGTGTAGTGCTTAAACTTCCTTGGACTCATATGCTACCTGCTGTTGATAACCATTGCCCATGGAAAGCAGAATGTCTTTCTCTTCAAGTATTATCCAAGTTAGGCCCAAACATTATCAGGGAAGTGGTTCTTGAAGTTTTAGATATGGGAAGTAGTATTTATTAAACTTATTAATTATGAATTTTTGTGCTATTTAATAACTGTTTGGTCCCACTTCATTAATAACATTCTTTCTTATTTTCTATGCCTAAATTATCCTTAAAATTTTTATTACACTATTAAAATTTTCTTTCAAAAATTTATGAGAATAATTTAAGTTTTAAAAATAACTAAATAATAATAATTTAATGACTATGTATTAATGTGTAAAAAAAATTAAAATATAATAAAATATTTATAAAATAATTTTTTAAAGCAATAATATGTGAGTAAATTTTTTTAAATTTTTTTTAAATTAACAATATATTTTTTTTATAAAATCAAACCTAAATTAATAAAAAAATAAATAATAAATTATGACATGGTAAAAGACGTGTAAAAGTTTAGAAATATAGTTACGATAAATAGGGAGGGTAAGTAGTTATTAAATACATGTATATGTTTTAATTTTAGAAGATAATTTTGGAAAAAAATCAGTTTATAAATATATTTATTTTAAAACTGAAATTATACTCATAATTTTTTGAAAGGAAATTTTAATAGTGTAACTAAAATTTTAAGTGTAATTTAGGGATATAAAATGAAAAAGAATGTTATTAATGAAGTGGGACCAAATAGTTATTAAATAGCACAACAATTCATAATTAATAGATTCAATAAATGCTACTTAACATGTGCTCTAAGGGCATAGGATAGCAAAACCCTATTTTAAAATACAATAATTCTATGGAACAAGTAATTTTGGACAACCAAGTTCAACTAAGTCATTTATTTTTATGCTAAATAGAAGACTATTTTGATGTCAAATAAAACTTTATTTAGGTACATTTTTTTATACTATTTGACACCGATAAAATATTCTAGTTAGCATAGAAATAAATCACATGGTTGAATTTGATTTGTTAAAATCACTTGTTCAAATAGCGTTACCCTTTAAAATACTTCAAACTATTTGAAATTTCAATGATCCATGAAATTAATTTTAAAAAAAATTAAAATAAAATTCAATTTCAACCCTTTTATGTTTATCAATAATTATAAACAACTAAGATTCTTAGCAACTAAGTTTAACAACTTTATAAGATTTTTGCATTTTTAGTTTATGAAACTTCTTCTTCTTTTTTTACTTCCTCATTTTCATAATTATTCTTCTCCTTCTTCTCCATAAACTCCTACTGCTTCTTCCGACGACGATGACGATGACGGCGACGACGACAAGGAAGATGAAGACAAGAAGGAGGAGGAAGAGACAATGACGACAGTAACAAATAAGAAAAAGAAGAAGACGATGACTAGGACAGCGGCGGCGAGGAAGAGGAGGAGGATGGCATTGAAAGTGGAGAAGAATAGTATAAAGAACAGGAAAAGAAAAGAAAATATATTTCTGTTTTTCATGAAAAACTCTTTCTATTTTTCATAAAAATTTGTTTCTATTTTTTTATGAAAATTCACTTTCTATTTTCGTGAAAATCTAATTCAATTTTTATATGAAAGAGAGGAAGATGAAGAGGAGGAGGAAGAAGAGGACAAAGGAGAAGAAGAGGACGAAGAATAGAAAGAAGAAGAAGAAGACGACAATGACGATAGTGGTGATAGCGACGATAACGATGGTGAAGGCAGCAACGACGAGGACAACGATGGCGGCTGCAGTGACGACGAAGGCATGCAACAGCAATGACGATGGCAACGCAGCATGAAGAAGAAGGAGGGGGAGGCGTTGCAACAAAAACAGGAGAAGAAGAACATGCGTGTTTTTCATGTTTTTTACGTGAGATTGGTTATTTTTTACTTGGTTGAGCTTGGTTGGTGAAATTGCTTGGATGTGTAGCGTTACTGATGTACACCTATTATACCCAAGTCCAACTAAGTCATACACCACCACTCTCACCTTAAGAGTGTGTATCACACCCCACTATCTCAAACCTCACACACTTCTTCTCTTTCTTCATTTCTCTGCATTATCACACCCTAATATTTCAGATCTCATACACTCCTCCTCCTCCTCCTCTGTTGAGTACGCTTCTTCTGTTTCTTCTACTACTTTTTTGCTGAGTACGCGTTCGTGCGTATGCTTCTCCTCTGCCGAGTGCATGTTTGTGTGTATGCTTCTTCTTCTTCTTTTCTCTACGGCTGCTTCTTCATTTCTGATGCACTGTCATTGCTGCCACCGCCACTATCTTCTTCGCTAATTCATCTTTGTCTTTGTTCTGTTATTGTTATCATCATTATTTTCATTATCATCATCTTTTTTTTCTTCTTATATAAAACTCAAATTGAGAAGGAGGAATAGGAGAAGGAGGAAGAAGAATTGGAGGAAAATGATGAAAAGGAGGAGGAAGGAGAAGAAAAACGAACAGATATAAAAAGCCAAAATGAATAGAAACACATTGTTGACATGAACAACTTTTTGTAGTTAACATGAATAATAAAATAAAGAAAAAAAACAAATAAGAACATGATTTTATAATTATCATGAACATGTTTCTATAGTTGATATGAACAGATTTTTATAGTTGCCATGTGTAATAAAAAAGAAAACAAATAAGACTTCAAAAAATATTTGAACAGAGTTTTATAATTGCCACGAATAACTTTTTATTATTCACATGAACAGAAATAGGTAAAGAATAAAAATAAAAAAATCTTATTACAATAAATAAAAAGGTAAAGAGTAAGAATAGGAGTGATACACTTATTACAATATCAATATCTTGATTCTCCTTCAGTGATTTGATCCAGTTAAAAAATACACAAGATCCTATAAATTATAATTCGTAACATCTATAAAAATCTGTCTGTGATAAGCATAAAATTCTTTTTGTTGTATATATAAATTTTTATTCGGTTACTTATATTTTTACTTTGAGAGAGACATTGAGGAATAGGTGAATAGTGTGCGCGTGCGCGTGAATAGTAATTACTTGATTGGAGTTAGTTAGAAAAAATAGGTGTACGTCTAGAATTATTGATTTTTTTATATATTGTGTTTCTAAATTGATAAATGTTAGAGGCAAATTTAAATATGTAAGATTGGTCCCAATACTTTTTTAAATCTAAAACTTTTTGGACATGTCTAAAATGTTCCATCTAAATAATAGCTCTTTGTGCAGGACTGTATGGGCGGACTAGGAATAAGAAGTAGTAATTAATGAGTGTATGTGTATTATTAGATAGGTACTGATATAGTTGTTTTATTGTGAATTGGGAGTAGCTTATTTCAGGTGTGTCATGTTGGTGTAGGTGAGTTATCGTGCTTGACAGAGTAGAAGTAGTTGTTTAGCTTAGACACTATGCAAGTTGCTTTCTTTATGTATTATGTGTCATGTTGTTTTGGGATCCTTAGCTCTCCTGATGGCAATGTCGAAGGGAGCGCCATTGGATTCAGCACTAAAAATTACTCTTCTTTTTGGGTCGAGAATAAAACTATCTTTTGAAAAAAAAATCTAGACCCCAAAATTTTTGTTATTTAAATCTAAAGGTTGTTTTTCATTAGAATATTTTATTGTAGTACTAGGAACATGATGTTTGTCATGAATCTTGGGTTGCATCTTATTGTATTTTTGTTAAAAAAAGTTGTTGATATGTTGAAAAGACTATAACACCCTTTTGAGAGATACACTCGGCATCATATAAAAAGTAAATATGAGTAGATTAGTTATTTGGTCGTTGATACTTGAAAATTATTATATATTAAAAAATAGTAGTAGGTTAGTTACTTAATAAATATCTAACCTTAATGATTAATAATTGTCCAATTTAATGAATAGACATTAATATCCATAAAAAATAATATGAAAATCTAAAAATAATAATTAAAAAATCATTATACTTCATCTATTTCTATTTTATATCCTTACTATATAAAAAAAGAGTAGCAGTAGTAATAATAGATTAGCTACTTGACAAATTGTCTAACTTTAATAGATGACAAGTGTTCAATTTAATAAATTGACATTAATCCATGTAAATTAATCTAAAAATCTAAAAAAAATAATTAAAAAAAATTATTAGACTTTATCTATTTCTATTTTAATATTAACATTATGAGTAAAGTAAAATATATGTATTATTATACTATTAAATTTTGTAAATCAGCGTAATAAAAGAATTTTACCACAACAATCAACGTAAAATAAGAATACTAATTCATTTGTTACCACAATATAAATCACAAGAGTAAACATTTTTTCCATAGTCCCTGAAAGTTTTTTTTTTTTTTTTTTTGTAGTTATGACATAGAAAAGGGAAGTGCTACTGACGGAAATATCCATCAGCATATGCTTATGGCTAGTGCATCCAATGTGACATAAACGCGTGTCCTCCTAATGCTTTGATGATGACTCGTCGTTCTAAGACGATTGCAGACATATGATTGATGGGTCCCATGTGTTGCAGTACAGCCAGTACTTGCCCAATAGTTAAAGTTAATTATCTTGTTTTTTAAAAATAAAAAAGTGTTAATTACCTTTATTATTAGGATGCGTTAAATAAATGTTAAGTAAAAAATGTAATAGAAAAATAATAATTTCGACGTGGGCCAGTGGGCGAGCAGTGAGGCACATGTTGTTTGTGGGTTGGGCCGACAGGAAATATTAAGGTCATGTGGGTAATTATTTGTGGCGTGTGGATTGCGAATGGACATTTTAGAAGTTTTTGGGTATTTTAATGGTGAATTATGTTTTCAGTTTTTGAGTTGAAATTTGAAAAATTGTGTAATTTCATAAGAGAAAACAGCTCAATCCAGAAAAAAAAAAAAAAGAGGAACCAAAATGTTGAGAAAAAAAAAGGAAAAAGAAAAGGAAAATCAACATTTCGAGGGATTCGGGGATGCAATGCAACAAACTTTCCCATTGTTTTGCTACCATTTAAAACAATGTAATGTAAAATCATCTCCTAAAAAAATGTAAAATCTGATTAAAAAAAAACAATTTAAAATCAATAAATCTGTTCCATTGGATAAATAGTGTTTCGTTGAACCTACTGTTGTTTGTTGCATGAGGGTGTACATCGTCCGATCGGTCCGAAATCCAATAAAAATTGGTTTATGTTTTTTTGTCCGACTTTAAAATGATTTGAGTTAAGCCGAAGCTAATAAAATCAACCTGATAAAAATATAAAAAATTGGTACTAGATCTAGGCTCGGGTCACCTGGTGATGATTCGGTAATATATAAATAATTAAAATTTTTAAATAATATAATAATATGTATAGAAAATAAATTAATGAATAATAAAATATAATTATGTGATAATTTAATTTTTATTTGTTTTCTAAGGTTTTGTACAAGACTCATTATACTTATTTTTTAAATTCATTTAGTCCAATTATGTTATTTTTAAATTATATTTATTTAAAAATTTAAACTAAATTAAAAAATTAAAACTATATTTTAATATTGTGTTTTATTATATTAAGATTACTATTTAATATGATATTTTATTGGAGTACTAGAAGAATGATGTTGACATGTTAAAAAATATTTATTGTATTTTTTTAAATAAAAAAAAATTGTTGACATGTTAAAAAGACTATGATACACTATAAATGACAAAAGTACATATTTTTTCATAGTCCCTAAAAGTGTTTTTTATTTTATTTTATTTTATTTTATATATATAGTTGTGACATAGAAAATAGAACAATAACAAAATATTATATATATGACATAATCTATATTGGTTAACATATTATGTTTTTTAAGCAACTCATTAGTGATATTTAATTAATTTTGTTTCATGGGCGTCCCTAATAAAATTAAAACTTATGTTCTTTTGGTAAATTAAAAATATACATACTTTTTCTTTTGGTAAATTAAAAATAAACAATACTACGGAACCAACGTTAAGAAGCGCATTAGGGAGCCAATAATTAAGTTATCATTTAAATTTTATATGAATTATTATATGTAACTCATATATTAATGATTAAGTTATTATCCAAAATTTATATGAATTATCATTCATAACACAAATTGGCTCCCTATTGATCATAATATGTTGACTCCCTAATCTTTTTCATTAAAAATATATATGCTTTATATTTAAAATTTTAATTTAATAATATCTTTAAAAGATGTTCTTAAACAAATCATTAGCAAAAGCTTTAACTTTTACCAATATTACTATTTAACTTACGTATTTATGTTTTTTTTTCAATTTTTAAATATTATAAAATAAAAGGATTAAACCATCCAAACAATTAAAATATCATTTTTTTATCAATAACATATTATTTATGCTAATAATAAAATATGATATATAATTTTTTTTTTTGTATAAGATATATAATTGTTTTATCAATTAAAATGTTTATTGCCATAGACATTTATCCTAAGCCCATCCATCATTCATATATGCCCAGTCCACCAACATTTGGAAGACAGGGCCGCCCGTCGCACAAAAGAAATTTTTTTTTTATTATTTCCATTCTTTTTTTCTAATTACCAAATACTAATCACCAGTGTCAAATCTTAATTAAATCAACCTCTCTGCACACTCCATGGCCCACGCCTGCTATGCCTGTACCTTGCACATACTACCATGAATTGACAACGGCTTCAGAGGACACGCGTCCATGAAATTGGCACACACATATCATCAGTATGTGCTTATGGATCTCATCATCAGCACCATAGAATTTTCCCATAGAAAATAGAACATTAAATGACACGTTTTGCATTGGTTAAGATATTATGCATTCTAATAACTCATTTAATGATAATTAATTTTATTTCATGGACGTCACTAATAAAATTAATTAAAACTATTTTTAGTAAATTAAAAATTTTAGATTTTCTATTTTTAATTTTTAATAATATTTTAAAAGGTTTCTCAAACAATTTATTAGCAAAACCTTTATTTTTATTAGTAATTAATTATAATATTTCTATTTAATGTATTTGTATATTTATTTATTTTTAATTTTTTAAATATTATACAATAAAAAGATAATAGTATCTAAACAATTAAAATACTAGAAGTTTTTATCAATAACATATTATTTATATTAATAATAAAATATATATGATATATAATTGTTTTAATATAATTTCATTATCTAATAAAAATATATTATAGAATTGGGGTATATTTGTCTTCATGTAATTTTATGATGTAGATAAAAATATATTAAAATATACATGGTTTTATAACTTAATTTTACAATGCCATTGTTGTAAATTTGTTTACTTTTATGGTCATAATTCTCTTTGGAGCCTCCAAATGACCAAATCCATTTTTGTTAAATATTTACAAATTTGGTAATCTAACATTAAAAGTTCCACGTTATGGCTGGAACATTATAGCCATGTCCAACTCTTTTGAAGAGTAACCCCCTCAAACCAAACACATCACAAGTTCTCGTTGTCCCGCTCGTCTACCACAGGTCTATGCAATTTTTCATCCTCCAATGCATTATGCAATGTAAATGAAGAAACAAAGAAGAACAAGCTACAAAACCAAAATAAGCAAAGAAATGAAGTCCAATGAGAAGTGTTTTCCACTTCAAACAACCATTCAGAAACTTAGCACGCGAGTCAAGTTACTAAAACTTGCAAAATTTCTCACTCAATAATCCACACTACAAAAAGCCACCCAAAGCCAAATCACAATCCACACACCCCAACGAACATCACTTTTTCCAGCATAATCAGTAATCAAATATCACATATAGAATAAGATCCATTATTATGGCTTCTTCTAACCCCAACAACTTCAATTTCCCATTCTACCCTTCCCCACCACCACCATCCTTTAAGCCTCCACCACCTCCTTCCCACTCCTTCACCAGTCCTCCACCACCACCACCCTCTCATCTGTTTTCTCCTCCTCCTCCGCCTCCACGTGGACACCCACCACCACCACCACCGTCTCTGCCTCCTCCGTCTCATCCAATATTTAGACCTCCACCACCACATGTGCGCCCACTGCCGCTGCCACCGCAACATCCAATCGTTCCACCACCCCCTCAAGTCCCCCCGCCCCCGTCCCCAGTTCCACCACCACCTTCTCCCAACCACCCAACCGTCATTATCGTCGTGATCGTCTCTATGGGTGGCCTTTTGTGCCTTTCAATGCTCGCATTTGCGCTATTTTGCTGGATTCAGAAGCGGAAGAAGAAAACCGAAGAAGAAACTGACATCATTTACATTGATGAGCACAAAAAGATTAAGGAAACCATTGTGCCTGGCCCTTTTGGACAGCAAACAGTGGTGATATCAGTTGAAGATGATGTTCATATCGACGAAGAAATCAAGAAGAAAACAGAGAAAGGTGGTCATCATCACGGTTTGCATAATGTTCAACCATCGTCATCATCAGCTGATCAAGCCGTAGTTGATCAAGGAAATTCAAGAAGCGCTGATGATGATGAGGTCGGAGTATCTAAACTACGTCATCACCATCACCAAAAGCATGATAATGATGATGGCGATGAGCACAGGAACAAGCCGTGATTGAAATGTTTGTATGTATGCGTGTATATATTCCCCCGGCCTCCATTATTGAATTGTCTTCGTCGAAAGAATTCCTCTAAATATCTTATTAATTCACCAAAATTACTTCAATGAATAAATATCTTTAATTTGAATCCTGTTTCTTTTAAACTTAAGGCGTTATATCATGCACCCCTAACCCCTTCCTTTGTTAAGTATTGGCTAGAGTAAACCCTCGAATGAAAATTAAAAAAATGTGTGTTTTAAAAAAACTCAGTGAAGATAAGATGACTATTTTTTTATTTGCTATGCAAATTGTCAATCTCAAAATCAAAAGTGGAACACACGTAGAGATTAGTATGTGTTAGTGTGTTTCAAACTTACAAAGAAACAAATAGAAACCAAAAGCTAAAGCAAAATGGTATAAGTTATAGGCAAAGTATCCAGGAGTACGTTGTAGTACGTTCTTTGCTTATCCTTCTTTGCTTAATTCCTGTTCAGCACCGTAGTACGTTCCAAATCGGCAAATCCTTATATACAATCAAAACATATCATAAAGTTTAATTTGTTCCGAAGGCCTAAATCTTTATTGGGCTGAAAAAGTTATTCATTATTTTTTAGTCATTAACTTGAATAATGTATACGTTGATTGTCACTCTATTATGTATAAGGTCTTCGTCTCGTTAAGTATGATATTGTCTTGGTTCTTTAGAAGTTGCTAAATTCTTTAGGGATTTTAAAAGTTATATAGTAGAAGTAGTTATGCAATTTAGTAAAATAAAACGAAGTTTTTCTAAGTAGAAATTGAGATTGATAAAAGCGAAGATGTTGAATCGCGTTAAGATCAGACATTTTTCCTGAAACATAAGAATTATCAATGTTTATGTTAGAACTAGGATTAAAAATATAGCAATTAAAGAAGAAAATGTGTATAATTGGTGTAGGAGTTGTTGGTAGATGATTTAATTGTATTGATTAAGTTAGTTAGGAACCTTGTAAGATTTTGCAGATCGGACATGGAGAACGCTTGATTCTCCATGGAACTAGTTGGACTAGCATCCACCATATTTGTATCTTACTGAATCAGAGAGAGAAAAATTTAGATCCAGGACCTTTCGCACGTAATCTCGTGATCGGAGCCTCCAAAACCTAGGTCGTAGAATCGCGATTGGAAGGAATTGGAGCAACTCTCATAAACTTAGTTGTACGAGTTTGCGTGCGAAGAGAAAGACGAGATCGAGAAGAAACGAAGAAATTATGGTGTAGAAGAGAAAAAGGAGAATGAAGATCTTGGATTCATCACGTAGTTGTTCTCTGTTTTCATATCTTGGTCATTCCAACTCTTCCACGCTCACGGCACCATGAGAAAAGGTGAGTTCAGGAGTGGTATGAGCAAAATTCATGTATGCAGAGAAAAGCAGAGAAGTATAGGAATTAGAAAGATAGAATAGTTGAGAAGAAGAAATTGACTTCTCATTTCTTAAAATGATGAATTACACACTAACAGTAAATGAGAGCTAACTATATATACAAAACACACTTATTAACTATATCAACTAAGTGTAACAAACTAACAGACTTAAATATCAAAACTAATTCTGCCGAATGGCAAGGTTCCTAACTAACTTAATCAATACAATTAAATCATCTACCAATGAACCAGAAAAAGATATTGGTAATTAACTATAAAGAAAAAGATGAATTAAAAAAGAATAATTCTCTTTATTTCAAGTGAAAGAGAAAATTTTCAATTGAACTAAGTTGAATAATTCATTAATTTTGCTTACTTTATAGTTTATATAATGATATTAGTCCCACATGCCATATTTATAATATTACATAACCATTAATTTTAATTTATTTTAATTATTATTTAATCATCATATTGAAAAGCCCACTCATGGGTTGTCTGGGTGAAAAGTAGCATGGTCTCCTAACTTGAGTATTCGGGTTCAAGACCGACATCATGCGCAAGGCGATGCTCAAGTGGCATATGTTCCGTTTCCTTAATAGAGGTCTTGAGTTCGAGTCTCTCTCCCAACATATTTTTTATAAAAAAAAAATCATCATATTGAAAAGTGTTAATTAAAATATGATATTAAATTATAACTTAAAGATATTAAAAATTGATAGTTATAGTAATAGTAGTCAAAATAAATAAAAAATAATAGTTATCTACTATTTTATACTTTTAAAAACAAATAATTTTAATGGGCTTAATAATTACATCAATCATAACAGTTTTTCAAATCTCAAGTCATGACTTGTGTTCAACTATATATATTAGCATATAGTTCAAGAGATATCTTGCTCGTAGATTAAAATAACAATAATTATACACAACCAAGTAATTTTGTCAATCAAGTCCAACCAAGCTCCTTACTCACACGCGCGTGTTTTTCTCTCTTCTGTTACTACGTTTTTTTTTCTTCTCTTCACCGAGTTAAGAAGTGGATCGGAGGAGAACGATGATGACGGTAGCGATGACGACGACCACGATGACAGCGATAATGACGGCGGAGGAGGAGGAGGAGCAGCAGCGGCAGAAGGTGAAGGAGGAGGCAGAAGGAGAGGGAGGAGGAGGAGGAGAAGAAGAGGAGGAGGATGGTAATATCATTGTCAGTAGAGAAGAAGAAGAAGAAGATGGAGTACATTTGAGTACATTTGCGTTTCTACTTTCTTTCAAAACCGTTTCTGTTTTCATATAAATTTCA
>JASCZI010120905.1:95221-110637 GCA_036250425.1 Stylosanthes scabra | reverse complement strand
GATCATAACAAAGGTTGGGACTTAATTCTCATTACTTATTAATTGAACTAGAGATAGGGATTTAATAACTAATGCAACTTGCTCTCTGTTGACAACTTCAATAGGTCTAGAAATAGGTTGGGTACGTGACATATAACTTGATCTAAAATCACTATTGGATTTCTTTAAGAATTGAATCTGTTTTGTGCTTCACCTCTTTCCTTAATTGGTTAATCAAGAGATTGATAATTTGTTAGGTTTAGAGAAACTAAATTACTAAGAGATTAGGGTTTAGTTAATTAGGATTCGTTGGGAATTAGATCATACTTGTTAGAGAAGAAACTGAAGATTAGAATTGGTAGCTTAGGGTAAAACATCTCCAAATCCTTAACACTTTCATTTACTGTTTTCTCAATCTCATTCTTAGTTACACGTGCATTGGTATATGCTATTTGCTCACTGTTTGGTTCTCTTACAATTGCATTACACCCTCTCTGTTTTGTTATTTGTCAAGTCAATAAGGTTTGTTAAATTGTATTGCTTGTTCCGTCAATCCTCGTGGGAACGATATCCACTCACCGTGATATTACTTGTACGATTCGGTATACTTGCCGAGTTTAGGATTGCAAAATCCGTGTCAATGTTGGTAGGTAACTAGCTCAAAATATTTTATGTTTTTCATTATTTGATTAATTCTTGGTCTGACCTTTGTTGCTTTTCCTTTTTCAGTTCAGATGGCCGGAAATGACGTGACGCTCGCCAGACTTCGTGGCCTAATTCGTCCACCAGCCATTGGTGGGGTTGTCGGTGCCACTACTTGCACTGCCGTGCCAGCTCGATTAGCTCTCTTGTCTACTGCCCGGGCCACTACTCCTCCCGTCGGTCCGACTCCAGGGACTCGGGATACGCCGGAAGAGGGCAGTTCTAACGGAGGGGAAATAAATGATGAAGCGACTCTGGATATATCCTTTACGGATCGGAACTTGGAGCAGAGCCAGCCTCCACCGTCTCCCAAAAAAACGTTCATTGCCGGAAGGCTTGATGGCTGCTAAGAGGCCAACGACGGAAAGCTCTTCTCGTGAGTTCAGTGCGTTGGACCGTTCCTTTGACGCCTCTGGCTTCGTAGCCACTCACTTGCTCGTTCCTAAGGCCCAAGAGGTTCTTTGAGATTATGATTCGGTGGAGAGCATCCGTTGGACTCAATGGGCAATGTTAAAGTCGGCAACCATTATGAAGTCAATGGAGCCCTCTTTGTCGAAGCTGGCGGAGGCAGAGCGGCAGAACGCCAAGCTCGTGGGAGATCTGAAGTCTCTGAATCAGCAGAAGGTTGCTTTGGAAGAGCAGTTGGTGGATTCTGCTAAGGCCAAGGAAAAGGCCGAAGGAGATTTGAAGTTCTTTGAGAAGAACTTAGAGGTTTTCAAGCAGAAGAAGGATGAGGAGGTCACCACTCTAAAGAGTTGGATCAGGGAGTCAGAATTTGAGGTCGCGAAGCTCAAGGGTTCTGTAGCTGCCGATAAGGCTCGTGCCGACCGTTCCGAGGAGAAGATTCCGGATCTTGAGAAGCAATGCGACGACAATGCCAAGGATGCTAAGGCTGCCGTGGCGGCGACTGAGGGAGTTTTGAAGGCTCAACTTGCCGTTCTACTTCCAAAGTTTGATGTTTCTCAAATCGGTTTTTTCAAGGAGATCGTGGATGGTAAGGTTGTAGACCTTTCGATGGATCCTCCTTCTTCTTAGGCTTTTTTATCCCCTTTGTTCTTTTAGACTCATACTTTTGCCTTTTGAATGATTTAGGATTTATGGGGGAACCCGTCGTGCCTTCTCTGGGTCGGGTTCCCGTTTGGATATTTTGTCATGGGATCCGTCGTGCCATTTTATCGGGTCGAATACCTTTTGTGGTAATTAACTTATTATTTGGTTAACTCTGATTTGTCTAAGTTATTTTGTACTTAGCCATTTTTGAATCTATGTTTTTAACCGTTTCGGCGTATACGTGTGATACTTTGGACTTAGCCATTTGTTAAAATCTTTGGAAGGGAGTGATCATTTCCCATTTTTCCGAAGTGTAACTTTCTTTCTTCTTTCAAATTTTCATAAGTAAGAGAGGTGATAGCGGATGCCGTAATTTGGTTTAATTGAATCCAAAGGCAAGAGATTAAGAAACGTTGGGGCCTCGTTAAAACCTTTCGACCTCCCGGGGTGGGATACTTCGAATAGGAAAAAGGGTATCCCTTTTTATTAAGTAAAAGCAAGGCTTTAAGGAAATGTAAAGAGAAACGTAATGAACTTAAACAAAGGATAAATAATAATCTACTCTAAGATGAAGGACGAATCTCACTTCCGAAAAGTGCTTAAGAGTAAAAATGACGAAGGTTGGAGGCGTTCCAGCTTCTGGGAATTTCTGTGCCGTTAAGTCATTCCAGCTTGTACGCACCTTTTCCGAGGTCGTCAGCTACCCGATATGGTCCTTCCCAATTGGGGGTTGGGGGTCCAATATCGTTCTGACGTAGGACCAAGTCACCAACGTCAAAATGCCGTTTGATCGTTCCTTTGTTATATCGGACGCTCATTCTCTGCTTGAGTGCTAGCTCCGATAGGTGGGCCCTTGTTCGGATCTCTTCGATGAGATTCCTGTCGGCCGTCGGATCTTCCGAGCCTAGGAGCAATCTTGGGCTAGGCTCTCCGATTTCAACGGGTATTATGGCGTCTACCCCGTATGCTAGTCGGAACGGTGTCTCATCGGTTGACGACTGTGGGGTTGTACGGTACGACCATAATACTGAGGCTAACTCTTCTGCCCATAACCCTTTTGCTTCACCGAGTCTCTTTTTGATACCCTTTACGAGTACCTTGTTGGCAGCTCCTACTTGTCCGTTTGCTTGAGGGTTTTCCATCGAGCAGAATCGCTGGTTTATCTCAAATTCAGCTGCCGATTCCTTGAATTTCCGGTCAGCAAACTGGGTTCTGTTGTCCGTAATGAGAACGTATAGGATGCCGAACCTTGTAATTATTTGTTTCCACATGAACTTCCAACACTTAGCCGCTGTGATTGTGGCTAGTGGTTCAGCCTCTATCCATTTAGTGTAGTAGTCAATGGCTACGATGATGTATTTTAGTTGATCTGGTGCTAATTGGAAAGGGCCGATGAGGTCGATTCCCCATATGCCGAAAGGTCGTTCCGATGATATGGGTACCATCTTCTCTGGTGGTGCTTTATGAAAGGTAGCGTGGAGCTGGCACTTTTCACAAGTTTGAACAAAGTCCATGGAATCCTTCATCATGGTTGGCCAATAGTAGCCGGCTCGTATGAGTTTCCGTGCTAACGACTTTTCACCGTCATGGTGTCCGCAGCATCCTTCGTGGACTTCCCTTATCAGATAATCAGTTTGTGTCAGGCCGAGGCATTTTAGGAGAGGTAAGTCATTTCCTCTTTTATATATCTGGTCGGAAACATCGACAAACTTAGTTGGTTCCCTTTTTATTCTCCTTGCTTCCTTTAGGTCGGAAGGGAGGTTTCCTGTTTCTAGGAAATCTTGGATGGGAGTTATCCAAGTCGTGACCTCAGTAATCAGGAGGCAATCTATTTCGGCGGTCGATATCGTGGGTTCTCTCATGACTCCTTGGAGTAGGGATTGGTTTCCCGATCCGGGCTTGGTGCTAGCCAGTTTGGACAAGAGGTCGGCTCTGGCGTTCCGTTCTCTAGGAACGTGATTGATTTTAACTTTGTCAAAGTTTTGGAATGCCTTTTTGACTTTGGCTAAGTATTTCTAGAGAAGCGTATCCTTTGCTTGGTAAGTTCCGTTGACTTGCGAACTTACGACTTGGGAGTCGGTGCAGATCTCCAAGGATTTTGCTCCAACTTCTTCAACTAACGATAGCCCTGCTAAGAGAGCTTCATACTCCGCCTGGTTGTTTGAGATCGGAAACTCGTAGCTTATGGATTGTTCAATCATCATTCCATCTGGGTTTTCTAAGATTACACCGGCTCCTCCGGAGTTTGGTGTGGAAGATCCATCCACGTGTAGTTTCCACATTTTGGGTTCTTCCGTCGTAGTGCCAATAACGACCATTTCAGCCAGAAAATCCGACATCGCTTGTGCCTTGATTGCCGTTCGGGGTTGGAATTGAATGTCGAACTGGGATAGCTCAATGGCCCATCCGAGCATCCCTCCAGCTAGGTCGGGTTTCTGCAAGATACTTCGGATCGCCTGGTCAGTGCGGACTATGATAGTGTGGCTTTGGAAGTATGGCCGTAGCCGCCTGACTGTGACGAGGAGGGCGAATGCCAGCTTCTCGATCTTGGAGTACCTTAGTTCGGCCTCATGCAAGACTCGATTTGTGAAGTATACAAGCATTTGGTTACCCGACTCATCCTCTTTGACTAGAGCTGCTGCGGCGGATTCGTCGGTGATGGATAGATAGAGGTATAGAGGTTCTCCGTTTACCGGTCTCGTCAGAACTAGAGGTTCCGAGAGTATGGTTTTGAATTTTTGGAACGCCTCTTCGCATTCAGGTGTCCATTCAAAGGTGATTCCTTTCTTCATTAGCTTAAACAAGGGCAAGGCATTTCTCGCTGACGCTCCGAGGAACCGAGATAATGCCGTCAACTTGCCGTTGAGTCGCTGGACTTCTTTTAAGTTCGAGGGACTGTGTAGTTGCGGGATTGCTTCACATTTTTCAGGGTTAACCTCCACTTCTCTTTGGGTGATCATAAACCCCAAGAATTTCCCTGCTTCCATGCCGAAGGCACATTTCAAGGGATTTAACCGCATTTTGTATTGTCGCAAAGAACGGAAGATTTCTTCGAGATCAGAAATCAAGTTGTTAGGATCTTCCGTTTTGACCAGCATGTCGTCCATGTAGACTTCTATCTTTCGACCTATGAGATCTTTGAAGATTTTTGTCATTAACCGTCGGTAAGTTGCGCCGGCATTCTTGAGGCCAAACGGTATTGCTGTGTAACAATAAGTTCCATTCAGCGTGATGAAAGCCGTTTTTTCTTCATCAGGCTTATGCATCGGAATCTGGTTATAACCTGAATATGCATCGATAAAAGAAAGGTATTTATAGTCGGAGGAGGTGTCTACAAGTCCGTCGATGCTGGGAAATGGGAAAACGTCCTTTGGGCAAGCTTTGTTCAGGTCGGAATAATCAACGCACATTCTCCACTTCCCGTTTGCTTTCTTGACTAGTACCACATTGGCTAACCAAGTGGAATAGGGGAGTTCTCAAATGATGCCAGCTTCGAGATGTGCTTTGGTTTGCTTTTTGACCTCCGACGCTCTATCGTCCGACATGCGCTGTTTTCTTTGGGCTACAGGACGATGTTTTGGGTCGATGGTGAGGGAATGCGACGTTACTGATGGATCGATCCCCGACATATCGGCTAGGGTGAAGGCGAAGAGGTCGCCATTGTTTCTGAGGAACTCCGACAATTGTTGCTTGAGTTCGTATGGCAAATTCTGATTTAAGAACGTCTGGCGTTCTAAGGAGTCTCCAATTTGAACCTTTTCCAGGTCTCCATCCGGCTTTGGCCGAGGTTGTTCTTCTACCCTAGCGTCAAGGTCGGCTAGGTAGATACCGGAGGCGTCTCAGGATTTGGGTTGGAGAGCTAGGTTGTTATGGCTGCATTTTTCGGCCATCACCCGATCTGCATAGAGGGTACCGAAGTCACCTGAGTCCGTTTCATACTTCATCAGTAAGAACTTGGTGAACACAGCCGCAGAGAAGTCATTCATTGTCTTTCAGCCTAAAATAACGTTGTATGTCGTTGAGTCCTTCAGCACCACAAATTCAGCCATCACCGTTCTTCGGGAGTTTCCGGCTCCTATGGAAATTAGGAGTTCTATGCTTCTGTCCGGTTTGATCGGGTGTTTGTGGCTGTCAATACTTGTTGTGAATTCATTGAGGAATAGTTCTCTTATCTCGGAGTAGATGGAGATAGAACCTGCCGGTAGGGACGTAAACCATTGTGCCGCTAGTCCGGTCAAGGCCACCGGAAAGGCTCGGCACTTGACCTCATCGATTGCTCCATCGCAAATCATCCGATGTTCAAAGTCATTGAGATGGACACAGGGATCTGTTGATCCGTCATATTTCATATCTGTTGGCTTCACGAAGCCCTTGGGAAGTTGAACCCTAAGGATCTGGTTTGAGAACGGCGTGTGTCCGTCAACGGGTGGAGTCCTCTCCCGTCCCCTCGTCTTCTTATAACGACGATACTGCCTTCGCCTAGGTTCCCGAGATTCATCCGAAGAGGATTCACGGTTATCCGAGCTGCTTGGGTGACGTCTCCGCCGAGGTGGAGAACGTTCGCGAGGCGAGGTACGTTCGCGAGGCAGGGTACGTTCGCGCCTTCGAGGTGGAGTTCTGGATTTCGAACGAGACCGGCTCCGATGGGGCGAACGTCGTTGCGATCTTAAGTCCTTTGTGGCATTTTTAAGTTCCACATTCTCTTTCCGGAGCCCTTTGACTTCGACCTCCATGGCTTGCATGCGATGTCTCAGTTCTTGGATGATCCGGGCCTCGTCCGAACCGATCCCTCCGAATGGATTGGGATCTGGACTCCCCGGGCCTAACCTGTCAAAGGCGCTGGTACTTCGTCGGCCTCCAGAGTTGGGTTGATCGTTCTGGGTTCCGCCCGTCTCTACGTTTCGACCGGCCAATTCTGTGCTGCCGTTCGCGGTTGCATTGAGGTCGAGGTCGACTTGTTGTTGGTTTTTTTTGTTGATTCCGGCGTTGTTCGTCGCCAGAATGGTTAGTATAGACAACTTCTTATTCGTCTTGGTTCACCATCGTTGGTTTTGTTAGGAAGTCCCCACAGACGGCGCCAATGTACGGAATGTATCTTCAAGGGGTTTGGGATTTCCGGAGTAACCGGAGGTACCAAGGAAGAAGGCTGGGAGTTGATATGAGTGAATGGTAGTGTGCAGAGGAAGGATCGCCAAATAAGGATTTGGGGCCTCCAAGTGCACAACAATTGGATAGGGTTTAGAAGACGTACCTAAGGGAAGAACTGATCTTCCCTTATATACTCGAGGCATGCCCGATTATATAGGGGTTGGTTGGTGTTGGGCTCAAGTGTCCGACCTTTCCGGACTTATCATCTGACGCGTATAAGTCGGGTGATCGGTTATCTCTTTGGCCCGGTTTGTGACCCTTGTTGGGCTTAATCGAGACTAAGGTCCATATTTGGCATTGGGCCTGCAAGGCCCAACGTCCAGAACATACACCTTCATCCAAGTCTAAATGAATAGGGTTTTACTACTAGAACGAACAAGTTTTTAAAAGCAAACGAAACATGTTTTTAACCTGTTCGTGCCAACTATAAAAATATGTTCGTTGTATATATAAAAACATGTTCGTTTGGGACTTGGATGGAGATGTACACCAAAAAGAGGTGTACATGTAGATGTAACATTGTTGTTTTTTATTTACCTTCCTAGCTTTCTCATCCATATTATTCCAAAATATTATGAACTTGAATGAATCAAAGTCACATATTCTCATGAATATTTTCATGAAATTCGAAGTATATTATAGAAGGAGAATTTTATTTTGTCATCCTAAAATAGAGAGATGTCATATTTAAAGATTTAATCATTTATTGCTGTAATATCTTCATTTTAGAAATGATATATTTTGTTAATTCTAACATTTTTATTACAACAATATCCTAATAACAAAATTAAAAATAATTATATAAACACCTAATTAAAAGAAAAAAAATTAAGAATCTAATTAAAAATTCAAAGAAACTATAGAACTAATAGTGTATTTTTTTTTTCATTCTACCAAATTGCAGAAACAGCAACCCAAGAGTTCTTCTTAAAGCCAAAAGTTCTCTAATGAACTCCTATAGCCGATTTTGCAAACTCTTTTGCTCATCGAAAAAAAAAAAAAACTCTTGCTAGTTTCCGTTTTTGGCACATCCCTGGAATTAATACACTTAGTAGCGACGATAAATGAATTACAAAGAATAACTTATATATTATGTATGTGATTATTTTAATTTTATTTAGATAATAACGTTTTTTAATTTAGACTAATAAATTTTTTTAATTTTAGATGATAATTTAATTATTAACTTTTTAGTGGATCTTTAATGTTGATTCCGTATCATTGTTGATAATAGTAAAAACAAGAACTACACATATAAAATATAATTTTAATACACATTAAATGTGACAAAAAAATAACTAATAAAAAAATTTAAAATAAACTATGCTGTGTTGATAAGAACTTGACTTAGAAAATAATTGGAAGATGAAACGAATATAAAAAAACACATAAGAAAAAAAGGCATAGGAAAGAAAAAGAGTTAAAAGAGAAAACACAATAATTAATTTTGTGAGGTTTATTATTATTAATTTTAAAATTTAAATTAATTTAATACAGCCCATATATCATCGTATAACGGCAGAGCAAGAAATATGAGTTTCTCCACCATTAATGCTGCCTTGGATGAGTTCTTTTTCGGGCCATTGCTTGAGATGAAGCTTGAAGATTGTTCTCTACATATACAAGCAATATGGTAAGAGTGAGAACAAGGATTGATTTTAAAAACAATAAAATAAAAGAATTGTAATTTCAAATTAAAAAAATGAGGTTCAAATCATAATTACTTCTAAAAGGGTTATTCGTAGTCTTGTTTTAGGGAAAACATTTTTAAATAAATAAATAAAAATATTTGTATCAAAATTTGTCGTTTTATAAATATTTATTTATTTTTATTTTCTTATCAGTATTGATCTAAGATGGCACTGAGTTAAATCAATACCAGCTTAAGGCGGTATTGGACTACTAAATATTTTATAAAAAATAAATAAATAACAACCTAAAGCGGTACTGAAATGCTTCAATATCAACTTTAGACTGCTACTGCACTAGAACCAATACCGGCCTAACATGGGCTCGCACTATCTTGAGATGACAAGAAAATAAAATATGGAGACTCCATAAGGCACCGCTGAAATAGTGACCTGAAACTCCTTGTACTTGGTGTGTTATTACCTCTACGTTAAGGATGCCTGCCAAAATGAACTTCTTGAGGGGAAAAGCAAATCTTCTTGCACTTAAGCTTATGGCATTAGATAGAGTTAATATCCACTTTGGTCCCTGAGATTGACGCCTTGCACTAATTTGGTCCCTAACTTTCTAATTGCATCATTTTGGTCCCCGACTTTTCAAAAGTTACACTACATTAGTCCCTAGCTGCATTTTCGTTAGACAACCCTTAACGCCATTAGTGACGTGGCAAATTCTGTTGGCAAAGTAAACGATGTTGTCTAACAAAGGGAAGGAAATGAAAAAAAAACGACGTCGTTCTTCCTTTTAGATTAAAACGGTTGACATGCTCTAGAATGTGTCATTCATTCATCACTTCTTCTTCTTCTTCCCTTCTCCCCAAAGTCATCTCAACCCCATGAAGAATGGAAGATAGGGTTTGCTGAAACTATCAGGTTGCTTCATCAAAGTTTATATAGGTTTTGTTCAACACAACTATTATCACACTATTGCTATTGTTGCTCTGAAATCACCATGAACGAGAGGTAAGCAAGTACTGCTTCCAATTTTTAGTTGTTTATATTGTAATGCATGCATTGTAGTGCAGTTTTTCTTTTACTACAAGTAGTTTCTGTGATAGGGTTTGGGTTCATTGTGACATTGTGAAAAGGGTTTGATCGAGGTTTGTGCTCTGTTTTTTTTAACAATATTAATTAGCAACCCGTCATGGATTCACGCGAAACAGAGACATTTTTTATAAGCGAAAAAAAATGCATACCTTTATAATACTCATTGCTATCTTTACTCACAAATTATTTACTACTTTAATAATTATATATAGAAAAAAATACTAAAACTACCCATAAAAGATTCGGACGTTGACAAAACTACCCATAAAAGAAAGAAACGAGTTTTCTACCCATGAAAGATAAGTTTTGTATAACATGGGTATCGAGCCGATCATTACCGTGCACTGCATTCTCAAGGTTATCATAGTCTTTTTGCTAGTCATAAAATGACAAAAGATATCAGGGATACTTATTCGTACCAAGTATACCATGTTTCCCGATTTTTACCCCGTACATGGAATAATTTTACTATAATATAAAAGAAAGTGTTACAATATAATATGTGTGAATGTCCTACTAACATACACACTTCACCGTTCCACCGCTTGAAAAAGGCTCCCACTATATATCATTGATGAGTTACTAACATCAGTTCCATACCCCCACTAGTATAGTGGGTTGGTGATCAATTTTTTTATTGATTATAATTCATATCTTCTATCTATAAATAGAAGTATATGTGAAGTATTCATTTGTATCCTATAAGTTATATTATACACGTAACCATAGAAGAGGAATGTGCTACTGTCAGTTGTCTTGTTTAATTCTCATTTTGGTGTAATTACAAAATATTATTAAATCAATTCTCTAACCTCATATAAATTTCTACATCTACAATTATCATTTTATAACATGTTATCAGCACGAGGTTCTGACCAAGCTACTTTGAGGATACAAGGTATCAAATTTTTATTATGTCAGATCTTTCATAATTAGAATTTGCACCACTTAACATTTCAGGTAAAAATTATTTATCATGGATTGTCGATGCTGAAATCCACCTTGACTCAAAGGACCTTGGTGATACTATAAAAGCAAACAATGATGAATTACTAAGAGATCGCGCTACAGCGATGATCTTTCATCGACGTCATCTAGACGAAGGATTAAAAAATGAATACCTTACCTTGAAAGATCCTGCTGATCTGTGGAGAAACCTTGAGAAAAGGTACAATCACCAAAAATCGGTGATTCTCCCAAATGCCCGATAAAAATGGTTACACTTGCGGTAACATGATTTTAAATCTATTTCTAAATACAATTTTGCAATGTTTAGAATAACCTCACAACTAAAATTGTGTGGGGAAAATGTACTGAAAGTGATATGTTGGAGCAAACATTCTCGACCTTTCATGCCTCGAATATGCTTATACAACAGCAATATTAAGAGAAGGGATTTACAAAATATTCTGAATTATTTCATGTCTTCTGGTGGCAGAGTAGAATAATGAATTGCTCATGAAAAACATGAAGCTCACCCTTGTGGCTCTGCCCCATTCCCTGAAGTGAATGTGACTGCTTGTAATCCCAAAAATAGTAAAGGTCTTAATTTTGGTAACAAATATGATAAAGGAAAAAAGAAAAGATTATTCAATAAGAAAAAATTCTATAAGAGGTGGGATAATAAAGAGAAGAATAACGAGCATAAAAAGAAAACAGAGAACAAATGCTTTTGTTGTGGCGGTATTGGCCATTGGTCGTGTACCTGTCGTACCCCAAGGCACTTGGTTAATCTTTACCAAGCATCCTTAAAGAAAGGAGATAAAGAAAAGAGAACAGATTGTGCTTCAAAGGATGATGCTGAAAATTACACCAGTCACTACGATGTCTCTGGTTTCTTCGAGGATCATGAAGGAAATATTGGTCATTTGATCAATAATGGAAATATTTAATAGCTGTGTTTGTTGCTTTCATATGCTTAAGTTTTAATGTTGTGAAATAATGTAAGATTTGAATCTTATTTTCTTGTATTTGAAAATATGTATGATGTTATGAATTCAATAAAATTAATTAATTATCAAAGTGAAAGTATGACTATTATAAGAAAATTATACCATAAAACCATAGTTGTTAAAATTAGATCGAACCGGACGGTTTAACTAGAAACCGGTGAACCATGTGGGTATAAGGTTTTCTACCACATACTAATATGCAAAAGACCATGGTGCACCTGCATGCACCATATGTTTGCCCGCAAGACCATGGTGCTCTTGCATGCATTGAAGATTCTCCTTAAAAAAATAATAGTAAAATAAAAGGAAAAACAAACTAAAACCAATAGGTTTTGAACCCATATCTAGGGGTTTGAGAGGCACTACCTTGACCACCAGGATATGATTTGGTTTTCTAATCGTGTATGCTAATTAATATATATTTATGAAAATAAGTCAGGTGCTCCATGGTTTATGATAATCCAATGATCTTAACCGTTGATTTTAATTTGTATATATTTTAAAATTATTTTATAATTGAAATCAACGGTTAAGATTATTGGATTACCATATACTCTGGAGCACCTGACCTGCTTCCTATATTTATATATATGTACTGAATATATAATTTGTTTTATTTCATTCTTCTGTTTTATGATTGTGACCATTTATCTTTGAAGATAAATGGCAATGACATATAACGATGATATTTTCCTTGCGGATAGTGCAAGTTCACATACTATTCTGAAAAGTAAAATTTATTTTACTTATCTCTTATCAAAAGAAAAAAGCGTCAATACCATTATTGGATCAGGCAATATGATTGAAGGTTCTGGAAGAGCTGTTATTTTATTTCCTGGAGGACCAAAACTGGTCATAGGTAATGCACTATTATATACAAAGTATCAAAGAAACTTGCTAAGTTTTAAAGATATCCGCAAGAATGGATATCATATTGAGACCGTGAATAAGGAAAGCAATGAATACCTCTCTATTACCAGTTGTGATTCATATAAGAAAGTCATATTTGAAAAATTACCTATGCTTTTTCTGGTATATATTATACTCATATTAGTTTAACTGAATTACATGTTATGGTAAGCCAGAAGTTTACTAATCCAAATGATTTACTATTTGGCATGATCGATTGGGTCATCCTGGAGCAACAATGATGCGAAGGATCATTGAAAACTCACAAGGACATAACCAAAGAACCAGAAGATTCTTCAATCTAGGGAGTTATGTTGTGCTACATGTTCTTACGGGAAATTGATTATAAGGCCATCACTAGTAAATATTGGATTGAGTTTCCTGAATCCTTTGAACGAATTCAACGTGATATATGCAGACCAATTCATCCACCATGTGAATCTTTTAGATATTTTATGGTCCTAATAGACGCATCTTCTAGATGGTCTCATGCATGTTTATTATTATCTCGCAACCTAGCGTTTGCGAGATTACTCGCGCAAATTATAAGATTAAAAGCACAATTTCCTGAAAATCCAATTAAGGCAATTCGTCTTGATAATGCCAATGAATTCACTTATCAAGCCTTTGATGCCTATTGTATGGCCACTAGTATAAGTGTTGAACATCCAATAGCTCATGCTCATACACAAAATGGGCTAGCAGAATCACTTATGAAACGCCTTCAATTAATTCCAGCCCCTTACTTATGAGAAAAAATCTCCCAATATCTGCTTGGGGGCATGCTATCTCACATGCGGCAGCACTCATTTGATTAAGGCCAACAAGTTACCATAAACTCTCTCCCTTGCAATTGGCTTTTGGCCAACAGCCAAGTATATCCCATTTGAGAATATTTGGATACGCGATATATGTTCCAATTGCTCAACCAAATCGCACCAAAATGGGACCCCAAAGAAAATTGGGGATATATGTTGGATATGATTCTCCTTCAATAGTAAACTATCTAGATATAAAAACAGGAGATGTATTTAAAGCTCGATTCGCAGATTGTCACTTTAATGAGATCAAGTTTTCAGCATTACGGGGAGAGAATAAATAGCTGGTAAAAGAGATAAATTGGAATGCATCATAATTGATACCTTTGGATCCTCGATCTAAGCAATGTGAACTGGAAGTTCAAAAGATTATACATTTGCAGAAAATTGCAAATGAATTGCCTGATACATTTTTCGATACAAAAAGGGTAACTAAATCCTATATTCCAGCTGAAAATGCCCATGTTCAAGTAGATGTCCATGTTTGGAAAACGATCAATAATGCAAACACGTCCGAAAAACGTGGTAGACCAGTTGGTTCTAAAGACAAAAATCCTCGTAAAAGAAGAAGGACAAATGATGGTAAATAGGCAAATACTCTTCCTGTTGAAGAAGATAAGGGCATAATTAAGACACCTGAAGTGGTCCTAAGTCATGACACAATTGAAACATCAAAAGATATTCAGGAACCTGAAAATTGTCAAAATGATGAGATCTCAATAAATTATGTCTTTACGGGGGAAAGATTGAACTGAAAAGAAATAATTGTCGACAATATATTTGCATATAATGTGGCACTAAATATTATGCATGAGGATCCCGAACCCAAAACCGTCGAAGAATGTCGACGAAGGGATGATTGAAAAAAACGGAAAGAAGCCATTAAAAATGAATTAGACTCACTTGCAAAACGTGAAGTCTTTGGACCTGTAGTCCGAACACTCGAAAGTGTGAAACCCATTTGATATAAATGGGTGTTCGAGAGAAAACGGAATGAAAATAATGAAGTTATACGCTGCAAAGCTCGACTAATAGTACAAGGTTTCCCACAAAGACCTGGCATAGACTATGAGGAAACATATTCTTCTATAGTAGATGCAATTACCTTGAGGTATTTGATTGACTTATCTGCATATCGTAAGCTAAATATGCATCTAATGGATGTCGTTATGGCCCATCTATATGGATCATTTGATCATGATATCTATATGAAAATTCCTGAAGGATTAAAGATATCTGAGACATTCAAGGAGAATTCTCAAGGTTTACTGATGAGGCGTCCACCCGAGGCGTCGCAACAAGGTTAATCCGGAGTTCCCTTTTCTTTGAAAACAAGAAGATATCGTTGTGGGGGAATCCAAATAGTTTATGTTGTGAGCAAGGACGGTCTTGTCAAAAGAAGAGTTGTCACAAGAGCTTGAAACCAATTCAAAAATATCGAGTATGGGACTCGGGTCGTTCTCCCAACGAGTTAACGCACGGGTCGATTTTGGTTGTGAGAAAATCAGGGATTGCAATTGTGTGTGTGTGTGTGAACAGAGATTAAAAGAGAGATTGAGAGAGAAACTGATAAAAAGGGGTGCTAGGCCATGGATCAGGTATCATGTGTCCCCATGAACACCACTAATCCCAAACATAGTTGGTTCTCATGTAACCCGCGGAGCCACACTCTATCGAACGGTTGAGTGGATAGATCAACACCGTTCCATAAGTCCTAGGCTTCTCATACTCTAGTGCAACAGACCTAGGTCTTTGGAACATGGATAAATCGTCCATGTTCACCTCATTAAGGACTCACTCTCACTAGCAAAAGCCTGGCGTCTACAGAACGGTATTAACCCAAGGATTAACCCATCTTTTCTTTGGGGATTAGTGGCTAGGATCATCCACACCTCAACCTATGACCATAGCACAAGATCACTAATCCATAATTATAGTAAACAAAACATCAAACACTTGGTAGGCAAAAAATAAAGACATGATAACAAGTATGGAAAATAAACTAACAAGAGAATCAATAAAAGAGCATGAACATAAACTAGAAATAGCAATATGTAAAGGAAAGCAAAATAGAAGGATAAACTAGAATTGCATTAATTAAAGAGAACAAGTATCCACAAATT
>JASCZI010120905.1:62236-93420 GCA_036250425.1 Stylosanthes scabra | reverse complement strand
AAGGCTCAAAATTGGTTCACAAGGGTGATGATTAAGGGTTAGGCCATTTGGTAAGTGAGCTATCATGAAATAAAGGCCTCAATCATACGGATAAATAATATACATATAAAGATGGACATATAAAATCAATTAATTTACAAATCACAATCATAGAAAATGAGTAAACACACAAGAAGGAAAATGGTGGTTCTTTTAAAGATGAGGAACCACCTCTTTTTTGGCTCAAAAACCTCTCGGGGTTGTGTGTTCTTTACTCTTTTCCATGATTTTAGAAAGCAATCAAGTTATGCATATGCAAGCTTCAATGAGAATTTTCAAAAGATGATAATGGGGTTCCAAAGAGAGAGGGTGCAAATAGTTAGAAAACAAGTTTTAAATGAAAGACAACATCCATAATATATAATATCCGACTGAGTGTGCTTATGCAAAATGGAAAAACAAAAACAATTTTGTTTTCCGAAGCACATCAATCTCAGCAAAAGTCTACCAAACTACCAAATATCTCATCAATTCAAAAACTACAACTACTAAAGCAATAAAACAGTTCAACTAAAATTAAACATAACCAAATTGTTTATCGTGCCATGGAGCCCTAAAAGTCTTGGCTCTCGCCATCATCGGAAGAAGAACTGAACCCCAGCCCAGTGAAGTCTGCATGCGAAAAGGCTCGGCGGATTCACAATTCCATTGTTGATGGACTTGGGAATGGTATTGTTGGCAAGATCATTGGCCCAATTAGTCTCTTCTCGGCCAATCACAGAGTAGATCTCCCCCATATTCATGTCATCCCCTCTCTCATATGCCCTAGTGAGTGCTATAAAGTCGTCTTCCTGATCAGCATCCGGTGCCTCATCGGGGATGCCTAAGTAGCTGCGGATATTGGCCTCGGTGAAAGGGATCCTTTTTCCTCGGAGGAACACATGGTCCTGCTTTGCCGAAGAAAAATTGGCGAAGAATTCACGCACCATGGACACAATGATGCAGACCAAGTCCTTATACATAAACTCCCAGCCAAGTCCTTGTATCCGATTGCGGAAGATGGCCTCCTCTTCACCATCTATGTGGATAATCCGTTCATGCACAACATCCCAGTTTTCCATCCCTTTCCACCGGTCGAAGTGCAATTGATGGTCAAAACAGTTGGCCGGAAAACCTTCATCCCTCCCTCAGCTTGAGTTTCGCGAGCTTCAGACCCTCGAGGGAGTGGCGTCATTAGCGGCGGCTTGCTTTCCCCTTCGCGACATCTGAAAAGAACCGACAAAAAGTTTAATATTCCATTGAATGATAATCCAAGCATGGTGATTAACACAACTAGTGTTTTAAACATTTAGTAAACAATGCATAAATACCACCCACATAGAATCTATGCATTTTTACTCATTTAATCGGAACAAAACACCAATTGGTACATTATATGCTCTATTTCCACTTTTGATGTTAATTGATGGTTTTGGGGTGAGCAAGTAGGGGTTTTTTAATTTGAACCTTGACCCAAAAATAGGAAGAAAACATTGCCCGAAGGCAATACAATCATATGGAAAAAAGGTTGGATCAAAATTCAATTAAAAACTTCGTTGAGGAATTTCATCAAACACTTGGCGTGCATATTTTGAAAAACAAGGTTTTAATGAAATTACCAAGTGTTCAATGCCCAAACCAATCAATTTAACATTCAATAACACTTATTCTAACACGGCAACAATCAATCTCAAGCAATTTGGTCATTTAACCTAGTTATCTAACCATTCTAACAAATCCTATTTTTATACACTAAACTAACAAGGCATGTAAATTAATGAAGAAAGTAGGGAGAGAAAAACCTACTTGGCAATGCGAAGTAAACGAATTCACACACAAGATTGGACTTTGAGTGTTGGTGTGTAAGAATGTGAAAATTGGAATGGAGAGAATTGGAGTAGAAGAGAGAATTTGAGGTAAGAATGAAGAAAAGAGGGGTGTCATCGCTTTTTTTAACGCTGGGAGCGTCGCGCGGGCGCGCCATGCCTATCGAGCGGGCGTGCCCTCAAATGGGGGCCCAAAAACATGCACAAATGGGCTCGCGCGGGCGCGTAGCAAGAGTGGTGCGAGCGCGCGGCCCTACCAGTAGCTAATCCAAAAGCACCAAGTGCTAGGGTGCGGACGCACCAAGGCCGTCGCGCGGACGCGCGGCCGTGTGGACGCGCCAAGAAGAGGGCGCGAACGCACCATGCAACTTGGTAGCTTCGGCCGAATGTGGCCAAGCTCACTGCGCGGGAGCGCCAAGGCTATTGCGCGGGCGCGCGAGGCATGCGGACATGCCATTAAGATGGTGCGGGCGCGCGATGACTCTAGTGATGAAGAATTTGGCAATTTCAGGTCGTGCGGCCGTGCCACCAAAGGGGGCGGCCGCGCCATTGCCCTGTTTTCACATTTTTTCCTTTGTTTTTCTCCTTTTTATCATTTTTTTTTGGTCGGTGATAGCTATATACAAACATAACCAATGATGTGCTCACCCTTTTAAAACACATCTTTCATCAAACAAAAATCAAACTTATTATATACACATACTCACAAAAGATCATCAAGAGATAAGTTGGAAGAATTGTACCATGGTGGGGTGTCTCCCACCTAGCACTTTTGTTTATTGTCCTTAAAGTTGGACATTGTTGCTTGGATGGCTTCTTACTTCCACTTGGATTGGTCATTCACCAAGTGGTGGTTCATTGCATCATTGTGGTGGAGAACTTTCTTGAAAGTGTACAACTTCCCGATCAAGTCTTCCACACTTTTGCACTTTAGCTCAAGCTTCCTCTTCTCTTTTTCTTCTTTCTTTTCTTCTTTTGAACTTTCCTCTCCTTGCTTCCAAATTTTCACCTTCTTCTTCGTAGGGTCCTTCTTTTTCTTTTTCACATGAGGGGGAGAATTCCTCAACCCCTTACCCTTCTTGAGTCTTTCTTTGGCTTCTTTACTTTGCCTTCTTTCATCCTTGTCTTCCTTGCTCAGTTGCACTTGATGAGCGAACTTCTTGTTCAAAGCGGGTGGTTTCTTGGGATGGTAGACTTCCTCCACATTTCCAACCTTGAAGGAGAATGCATTGGTGATGTAATCAAGCTTGAATCCGGCAGTCTGAAGAGTGGGTCTCCCTAAGAGAACCTGAGGTGTACCACCTTTGTTATGCCTAGTTGACCAAATAACATGAAAATCAGTGGGCACTTTCAAGCTTCCAATTTTTATGACAACATCCTCTGCAATTCCCGCAATTGAGACGATTCCCATGTCAGCAGTAATGAATACATCCTTTGTTGATCTCAACGGTCCAAGGTCCAACAAGCAATAGACCTCATAAGGCATCACACTTGCGCAAGCTCCCGGATCACAGAGGCAATCTGGAATGTTGATTCCCCGCACCTCACATGTCACCAAACAAGGTCTGGGATCTTCACATTTAACCGGAAGAATGGGCTTGTGCACTTTTTCTCCTTCAAATATTGTGGCCAAGCAAAGCTTTCCACATTCCTCAACAACCTTGGCTTCCTCCTCACGAGCTTCATGTTCTTGCTCCTTTTCAACTACTTCCTTTATCACATCCTCTTTTCAACCTCTACTTCCACTTCATTTTCTTCCTCAACTTCCCATTCCCCATCCTCATCTTCCGAGTTCTCCTCATCCGATTCATCCTACTTGTCCGACTCGTCCCACCAATCTTCATCATCGGACTCTACCATTTCATTTGCTTTGGAAATTAGCTCTATCAACCATTCGGTTCTTGCCTTTCTCTTTTCCTTTTCCTCATTCCCTTTTTCGACTACATTGATTCCTCCTTTAGGTTTAGGGAGAAGTTGAGAAGGAAGAGGACTTGGGTTAGGTGGTGGTGGAGAAGTTGAAGTGCTTGGAAGCATTTGGTTTGCAAGCTTGGTCATCAAATCGGTGAAGTGATAGATTTGAGCTTCAGTTCTTTTGGCGACCTCTCTCATTTTCTTGTTTTCTTGTTGACTAAGTCGGAAGGCTTCTTCATAAGAGGGTTGGAAGTTGTTGTTTGATGGGTATAGTTGCATACTATGTGGAGGTTGGTATCTTGTGTTTTGGGAATTTTGTGGTGGATTGTTGTTGTTGTAGGGTTGGCGGTATTGAGGTTGTTGGTTGGAGTTCCAACGCCCTTGTTGGTTGTCACGCCACCCTTGAGATTGTTGTTGGTATTGGCGGTTTTGTGGGGGTCCATCATAGTAGTTGTGAGAGGATGCAATGACATTGTCTTCTTGCAATTGTGGGCATTCATCAGTGTAATGCGAATTACATGAACAAATCCCCAATGCTTGGGTGGAACTTGCGGTGGTGGTGAGCTTTGAGAGGGTTGCGTCAAGAGTTTTGGAGTGGCTTGTTGACTTTCTTTCATTTCTCACAACATGCTTGCTATGTCGGCCAAGGATTTTTCCAACACTGTAGTATCTGAAGGTGCGATCTCATACACACCTCTGGTGCTTGAAGTAGCTCTTGTCTTGAAACATTGGTGGTTGTCCGCACATATTCAATTAACTCCCATGCTTCCTCCGGAGTTTTGTTTATGAGGGCTCCTCCCGCAGATGCATCGATCATGGCCTTGTCCGCCGGAGTGAGTCCTTAAAAGAAATAGTTAATCAGCAGCAGATCGGAGATAGCGTGGTGTGGACATGAAGTCAACAACTTTTGGAAATGCTCATAGTATTCGAACAGCGTCTCCCCATGCAACTGAGTGATACCAGAGATCTCTTTCCTGATAGAGTTTGTTTTTGACAGTGGGAAGTATTTTCCCAGAAGCTTCCTTTTGAAAGCGGACCATTCAGCAGTTATCTCGCCCGAGAGAGTGTGGTACCAATCTTTGGCTCGTTCTTCCAAAGAGAAAGGGAAGGCAAAGGCTCTAACGGCATCTTCGTCTCCGCCAGTCCTCCGAGTAGTGGCACAGATAACATCAAAATCCTTCAAGTGTTTTATGGGATCTTCTCCAGGAATCCCATGGAATCTGGGCATCAGATTGATCAATCCAGTCTTAAGTTCAAAGTTCTCATTAAGCTCAGGATATCGCACTGGTTGATTTTCAAGAGCCACACTGGCTCCGCCCATTTGACGCAAGGTTACTCTTGGTGGTTCTGCCATGTGTAAGGTACCTACATGAGTAGGAGAGAAAATTTTTCAGATTCAGAGTCAGAGAGAGAAGAGTCAACAGAAATCTCAAACTCAATCCGCCTCCTTACTTGCCTTGCACGCCTAAGCGTTCTTTCAAGTTCCAAATCAAGGTCTAGCAAGTCAGGATTAGGATTAAACCTTAGCATTCACTGAGAAATTAACACAAACCAACAAAAAAAAATCTACAACTATCATATATTTACATATTTACAACAACCAAAACCGGAGCACATGTTTGACTCCCCGGCAACGGCGCCATTTTGATGAGGCGTCCGCCCGAGGCGTCGCAACAAGGTTAATCCGGAGTTCCCTTTTCTTTGAAAATAAGAACATATTGTTGTAGGGGAATCCAAATAGTTTATGTTGTGAGCAAGGACGGTCTCGTCAAAAGAAGAGTTGTCATAAGAGCTTGCAACCAATTCAAAAATATCGAGTATGGGACTTGGGTCGTTCTCCCAACGAGTTAATGCACGAGTCGATTTTGGTTGTGAGAAAATCAGGGGTTGCAATTGTGTGTGTGTGTGTGAACAGAGATTAAAAGAGAGATTGAGAGAGAAAATGATAAAAAGGGGTGCTAGGCCATGGATCAAGGTATCATGTGTCCCCATGAACACCACTAATCCAAAATATAGATGGTTGTCACGTAACCTGCAGAGCCACACTCTACTGAATGGTTGAGTGGGTAGATCACACCGTTCCATAAGTCTCAGGCTTCTCATACTCTAGTGCAACGGACTTAGGTCTTTGGAACATGGATAAATCTTCCATGTTCACCTCATTAAGGACTCACCCTCACTAGCCAAAGCCTGACATCTACAGAACGGTATCAACCCAAGGATTAACCCATCTTTTCTTTGGGGATTAGTGGCTAGGATCATCCACACCTCAACCCATGACCATAGCACAAGATCACTACTCCATAATTATAGTAAACAAAATATCAAACACTTGGTAGGCAAGAAATAAAGACATGATAGCAAGTATGGAAAATAAACTAACAAGAGAATCAATAGAGTAAATCAACAAGTAGATCAACAATCAAGAGCATAAGAACCATAAAAGAGCATGAACATAAACTAGAAATAGCAATATGTAAAGGAAAGCAAAATAGAAGGAGAAACTAGAATTGCATTAATTAAAGAGAACAAGTATCAATAAATTAAACACAAAACAAGTAATAAAAGAATAGTTTGGTTGGTAATGGGGTTTCTAGAGGTGAAGAACAAAGAAGAGAAACTAGAGAAAATGAGAGAGATGGAGAACTCTCCCAAAAATCTCCTAAAACAACTCTAAGGGTAAAATTGATGAAATGAGAGAATGGTTGTTGTGTTTCAGCTGTTCCACCCCCCCCCCTATATAGGTCGAATTGGGCTTCAGCAATGGATGGGCCAAGGCCCGGAAAAGTGAAATTCCCAAAATAGCCTTCATTTAATTGAGTTCTGCCGCCGCCGCCGTGCGGGCGCACCACCTCCATCGCGCACCCGCGCGATGTCCTTTTCTTGGGCGTTACAAAACGGGGTGGCGCGGGAGCACTATCTGGTTCACGCGAGCGCACCACCAACGGAAACTTCCCCATTAAGTAAGGGAGGGCGCGCCCGCGCCATCAAGAGGGCGTGGGCACGTTCTACGCTGGATTTGGGCAATTTTTGGCTTTTTGTCCATTCTCCTTGCTTTCCTTGTTCTTCTTAGCTTCCCTTGGGCTCTTTCTCTACACTTTGGGCCTGAAATTCACTAGCACACACATCAAGGCACCAAGTAGGAGAAGATTCAAATAATTTATATACTTGGAAGCTAATTTAACAATTTAATCAATTAAGGACATAATTATGCAAGAGATGGAAAACCTTGGTCAATCACTGGCAAATATGTGGAAAAAGTGTTGATGAGGGTATCCTTTTAAGTATGAAATTATCATCAAAAACCTCCTCATCAAACACCCCACACTTAAAATTGAGCATGTCCTCATGCTCTAGTGCTTATGACCAAGGGGAGAATCACAAAGAATTTACTCAAACCCATCAATGCGATCTGATCCCACAGAAATGCGGATCGGATGCGGATATTCACCACGGATCAGATCCGATCCATGTGTAGCCCTATTGATCCCCATAAAGGTAGATCCCAAACAGGATACTTATTTATATTTGGTGACACAGCTATTTCATGGAGATCTACAAAGCAAACTATAGTCGTGATATCTTCCAATCATGCTGAAATTCTTGTAATACATGAAGCAAGTCGTGAGTGCTTTTGGCTCAGATATTTGATTGGGTATATTCAATCATCATGTGAATTGTCTGATAAGAAAATAGCTCTGACAAATTTATATGAGGATAATGCGGCGTGCATCGCTCAACTCAAAAGTGGATACATCAAATGAGATAGGACAAAGCATATTTCTCCTAAGTTCTTCTTTACACATGACCTTTAGAATCAAGGTACGATTGATGTTCACAAAATTCGCTCAAGTGATAATTTGACGGACTTATTTACAAAATCGCTTCCCACATCTTCCTTTGAAAAGTTGGTAGATAAAATCGGAATGCGACGATTCCGAGATCTCAAGTGATGTTGTCAACATGGGGAGACTGTACTCTTTTTCCTTGATCAGATTTTTATCCCACGCGATTTTTACTGATAAGGTTTTTTAACGAGACAGTTCTTTTGACAAATGGTATTGTACTCTTTTTTCGGTAGTCGAGTTTTTATCTTATTGGGTATTTCTCGACGAGGTTTTTAATGAGACTTATCGTTAAAGGACATTCAAGGAGGAATGTTACAATATAATTTGTGTGGATGTCCTACTAACATACGTACTCCATCGTTCCACCACTTGAAAAAGGCTCCCCACTATATATCATTGATGAGTTACTAACATCAATTCCATACCTCCACTAGTATAGTGGGTTGCTGATCAATTTTTTTATTGATTATACTTCATATCTTCCATCTATAAATAAAAGCATATGTGAAATATTCATTTGTATCGTGTAAGTTATATTATACACATTAACCATAGAAGAGGAATGTGCTAATGTTAGTTGTCTTGTTTAATTCTATTTTGGTGTAATTACCAAATATTATTAATGTAATTCTCTTACCTCATAAATTTCTACATCTACAATTATATTTTGGGAAGTTCTTTGGTGTATATACATGGAAACATCCACATATGTGGATTTGAGTTGGGATTGGTTGGGAGGTGAAGTCTGGCAGGTCCATAATGATTAGAGAGAATCTTTTGGTGAGAGAGCAATGAAAAACGTGCTTGGACCACTATTCAAGTCTCAGCTGATCAGTTAGTTAAAGCTTGTTATTAAAATTAATTGAAGATGTAATTAATGAAATTTTTTGACAAAAAATTGGAGATTCTGAATGGGTCCAAACATTTTGAAGAGGAATGGCCAGGTTCGGTGACCGAACTGAATCCCTTTGCTATTTTCAATGGGAGTGAGGGGTGGACATTGATATGTTTGTGGTGGGCCATGTTTTTAAGCATTGGACACAGAATGAACATGTTTATTTTATAGAAGATGGTATTGTTTTGGTTAACAAAAATTGAGCAACATTTTCATGTTTCTTGATATTACTTGGGATGTACAGGAATGGTAGAGTTGACTGAGAAACGTCCAATATTAGAAAGCGATAATGGAAAATATCTTGATTTTTTTTTGTATTAATTATAAAAAAATAGAAATATTAAAGAGCATTAGTGAAATTGCTATAATTTTTAAACCACAAATAATCTGAATTTTTTATTTAAATATAACAAATACGGTTGAAAATAAATAATTTAGAAACCAAGTATTTTAAAAACTATTTATGAAAAAGTATTTTCCATGAAAATATTAAGTTCAGATAAAAAAATTATTCTTATGAAAATTAGTTGTAAGTTGTAACCTATGATATATAGACACTGACAGTGACACGAACACCAACACATACGCATGCTGACACACTAATTTTAATTTTTTATATGACATGGAGACATGATATATATATAAAATATAATATATTTTTAATAAAATTATAATAATATCTTAATATTTTATTTACATTAAAATTTAAATTAATATTTTTAAGTATTTTTAATATTTTTTAATTATATAAAATATTTAAGATCATTTTTATTTTTAAAATTATAATATATATTATTTCTAAACTTTTTTGAGTATATAAATTAATAATAAAATTTGATATGTGAATATAGAAAAAATGGACAAAAGTACATATGAATTATTACACAAAAGTATAAATAAATTTTTTTAATAACCTAAATATACACATAAATTTTTTAATGACCAAAATATACACATAAAATATTATATCCTTAGATAAACGTATATATGAATTTAAAAGATTCATGTGTATTTTTGTCCTTTATTAAAATATTTCATGTATATATTTTGGTCATTAAATTAGGCTGGTAACTTTTTTTATGAAATAAAATTAGTCCAGTAACCATCGAAGGTTTAGTTCTATTTAATAAATAAACATTTAGCATGATTACCAAAATAAAGTATTCCTAACGTTTTAAAATTTGAATTAATTGTGTAATGGAGGAACTTTTAAGTGTTAATATTTATATTTATGTAGTTTTTTCTAGTTGAAATGTGACATTTATATTTATATAGTTATAAATGTTTTTTATGAGTATTTCGTAATTTTTTTTTTTGGACAATGAATATTTTGTAATTTGAACCATACAATTTTATAATTTGAACCATTCTTTCTCACATGCATCTCACCGTCAATCTTGAACTCTAGCTCAATTTAGACATGATCAGATTTTTAAAACCCGACCCAATAATCTTTTTTTTCCCCCTTAGCTACAACAAAGAATGGTTAGTGCAGGCCAACCAATTTTGTTCCCAAATGGTTTAATGAGTATACATTTACGCACATTTAGTATTTTACCAAAACGTCTTAAAAAATTTCGGTTCGGCCCAATAAGCCCATAGCACAAAAAGCTTAATGCTAATTTTTCTTAAATGCATCGCTAATCATCATGGTAATTAAACCTGCCCCCTTCTGGCATGTCGTTGGAGCTGTCTCTCCAATTCTGCCATTTTTGGGAAGCGGACCATGAATACAACATCCCCACTACCACATGTCAAGCACCATTGGAGACCACCTCACATCCACACACGTGGATGTTTTTAGAGATCCACACACAAGAGACTTTTCCTTTTATTTTATAATAAAAATTAGGATATTGCCCGTGCACGGGATAACGTCGTCTATATGATTTACTATTAATTTAATTTAATTAATTTTAACATTAGAACTAATGATTTTTTTAAAAATATTTAGTATTTTAATTAGAAATTAAAATAGTTCACAATAAATTGTTACATTCATAAATTCATGGCCTAAATTGGCAAAAAAGATTAAAAAAATTATTTGATATATTTTGTAAAAATATTTAAAAGATTTTTTGAATTTCAAAAATAAAAAAAAAATCTAATCATAAAAATTCATAATTTAAAATTTTAACCAATCCGATATTTGTGTTGGATAATTAATTTAAATGATTGTTAATTTTTTGATTGTATATTTCTCTAGGATAATGTCCGCTTTATGCGGCGCATAATTATCTTTTAATTTTATTACATAAAATCTAAAATAGTTATACAATCACCCAATTGCGTTTAACTTTTGCAGTTTCTATCGATTTTTAAATATTTGTTTATATAACATAAAATTGAATAACATAACGATTAAATAAAAAAAAATTCATACTTTTTAAAATAAATATAAAATAATATAATTATTTGATCCAATACAATTTTGAAATTCAAATAAAATACAATGTTTATTTATATAAATAAGTTATCGAATTTCATTAAACTCAAATAAAAAAGCATAGACCTTTTTAAACATGAAAGCGTTTATTATTTAAAAAAAATCAAATTTAACATCTTGAAGGTTAAATTTTCAAATAAATATAAATATTCAAACACTTTGATATATATGGAAAAATACTCAATTGATTTTTCTATATATAAAAAGAAACAACGTAAAAAAGTTGAATTACATTCTATGATATTTCTTTTTTGTAACAATCACTTTAAATAATCCAAAAATCTCTGCACGCAATTAATTAAATTTAATTATACATAACCAAAAATTAATTGATTTGTGAATGAAGTTAATCAAATAAACTGATAAGTACCATATTACAAAAACATAGTTCTTATATATATTGATGAAGAAGTGGAAGCTAAAAGAAATGAAAGCTCCTTGAAAAGTGAAATTAGAAAAGATTTTGATTAATTGTTGTAGCCCCACTTTCTCAAATTTTGAATTCAAAATTCCTATTCAATATTTTAAACTTAAACAATTTCTATATTTGAGTTGAGTAATCAATTTGAATAATTATTAATTTTTTATTGTATATTTTTTTTATTTAAATTTTAAAGTATCTCCTAAAATCACTCATGAATTAGTTAGAGTATTGGGAGTCACATCAATCAACCAATGAAAAAGAAACACTTGTCGTGATTCTAGGATTTGCCACATGTCAACAAAGTAAGGCCTCCAAATGGCGAACGATGAGCCTAAAGATCTATTCTTTTTATATGTTAATTTTAATAATAGATAATAGATTTTAATAATAGATAATAGATATTTTAATAAAATAGATATCGATATTGGCTTATATGTACCAAAACTAACTCATGATTATCATCACAGAATGATCAAAACAATCACAAATTTTATTCTTATTATTAAAAAAATATTAAACACAAATCTTTAAAATAGAATATAAAGCAATTTTTTTCATCAATTCTAAAAACCCTTTTAGCATAAAAAAGATAAATGTTCTACCATAGAAGCAATAGAATTTACGACAGACTGTAGCAATACCAAATAAAAGTTTACAAATAAACATAAAAGAAAGTAATTAATTAATTTTTATATGAAAAATATTATTTTAGATACACTTTTGGTATTAGTTCTCCCTCTTAAATAAAAGGTAATGAATGATCACATTGCCTTGAGAGTGATTTTTGGGCTTGGAAGCTTTGCCTTGGATAATTTTCATGGCTGCACCAAAATACAATTGATATAAGGCATAAGCATATCTACAGATAACTAAGAAGGAATGTTAACAAAACACATACGAAATATAATAATGTATTATTTTTTTCTTTCTTAATAATAAGGAGGAGAGTTATAGAAGAAGATAAATTAAAACTTTGTGGTTTTTTAGAATGATGTGAACCAAATAATTATAGAGGCCCTAAACTTGATGACTGCTCATACCTATATTTTTCAATGTAAAAAGAAAAAAATAAATAAGTTCTTATAATTTAAATTATTTAAAATCAAACACCCACCAAAAATAGAACTTATTCTTCAAATTGAATGCATAAATTTTTTAAAAAATTGTGACTTTTTTCTTTAATTTATCAAATAGCTCAAATTAAAGTCACACTTCTTCTAATACGATGAATGTCTTTTTTTTTTAAATCTATGACACCTAATCCTTGATTTGAAAAGAAAAGTTATTATATATAGGAATATAAAATCACTGAATAGTTGGGCAACCAACAAAAATAAAAAAATTATTAATACATGTTATCACAAAATTATTTACTTCAAACACATTTTAAATAAAAGAACAATAAACATGAGAATATATAAAAGAAATGACAACTACTTATACAATGTTCAAAGTGTAAAACATATACTAAATTAATATAAAACAGATGCTTTTAAATAAAACTACTAACCAAAAGATTCATAAACAGTACTCAAACTTTCTTCGAAGCATGTTAAAATCATAAACCGAACACTAAATAATTCAAAGTAAAACAATAATATAGGGTAATAAACATTAAATAGTTTAAAGAATCCACAAAATTATATGACGCAGTAAACAAAATTAAATTCAGCTCATTTAAATTTGAATTAAATTTTAAAATAAAATAAAAAGCGGAGAACGGAGAAGGAGCACCATTTAGCATCGTCAAAATCCTGAAGAACAAATTCATTAATTTGAAGTTAAACCTATAACAAACTAACAACAACAACCGTGGACTGAACCACAAATAATGAAAAAATATATAACAAATAATTAGCAAATTACCTGAGGATGGACGAAAGTATTGTTCATGCTTCGAAGAAAGTTGGAACGAAAATGGGTCGTAATAGAATAATGGCAATCGGATTGCCAATATATAGAAATGAGATTTAAAATTTAATGTCGAATTTTGGCATAGCAACGTCCTGATCTTTGGCTACATAATTTCAGTTTTAAATTTTGAATCATCTCCTTAATATTAAATAGTCATTGATATTTTGATTTTAATATTTTTTAATTTTAATTTGAATTAAAGGTAAAACTGTTTCAATAAATCTGTTTTTTATCTTAATTATTTCTTTTTTAATTTCAAATCTCTAATTAATAGATATGACATTATTCAACCAATTAGCAAGCAACACTTGGTGTATTTCTATGCATCACCAAATATCGATTAAATAAGGCCTCCAAGTAGCAAGTATTGAGCGAGAACCTTATTCTTTTAAGATCTTTGGCTACATAATTTTAATTTTAAATTTTGAATCATCTCCTTAAATATATATTAAATAGTAATTGATATTTTGATTTTAATATTTTTTAATTTTAATTTGAATTAGAGGTAAAACTGTTTCAATAAATCTGTTTTTTATCTTAGTTATTTCTTTTTTAATTTCAAATTTTCAAATTTCTAATTAATAGATATGACATTATTCAACTAATTAGCAAGCAACACTTTGCGTATTTCTATGCATCGTCAAATGTTGATCAAATAAGATCTCCAAGTGACAAGCACTGAACGAGAACTTTATTCTTTTAATATTTTAATAGATAGATAGATATTTTAATAGATAACAGGAAGCAAATTTTAACTTCAATTTTTTGAAAAAATCACTGGCAATTAACAAAGACACTCACAAAGCTACAACAAATCCACATGGGAAAAAAAAATCCACAGGAATCATTAATCACTCTTTTCTCTCCAACTATTATTATACCAAAACCACAGCACCCCCTGTTTTACAAACCCCACCAATTCCTATTGGCACTTTCAACTTCCTAAACGAATAGATGGTCTTCAATGTCCATAATACCCTCAGTTGTGGGACCCTCACTAACTCTAATTATGGACAATATTTTCTAAACCAAAAATACCCAACCAAATCTAATCACAACTTTTTTCCAATGTGCAGGGGTTCGTTTACCCACAGAAATTCTTCAGAACTCACAAGACAACTAAACCACTCCCAATTCCAAACGTCAACAACATGTCATGGCATTTCTGTAAATTACTTTCCAAAAGAAGTGTTCATTGTTACACATCTCTCCTACAAATATCTGAGTTATGACCCTTAACACACTGTAACACACAAATTCACATCTCCATTCTCCAACACAAACCAAGCAAGAGTGGGAAAAAATGCAAATGCAAATGCAAACAAGCTTCTTAGGCACTCAAACTTTTCCGTACACACCAAAATGTGGCTACTTCCGCCACCACTTCTTGACACTACCAAGAGCCGCCGCCACCATCGCCGCACCGCCACCACTGAAATCCAAGAAAACCCATTCAATGCCACCAGAAAAGATCGAAGTTTTCAAGTCACTAGAAAACTGGGCGTCGGAGTGTGTGCTTCCATTGCTGAAGCCAGTGGAGCAATGCTGGCAGCCACAGAATTTGGTGCCAGACTCGTCGAAACCGTATGATGAGTTCGCCGATGAGGTGAAGAATCTTCGCCAGCGCACTGCGGAGATTCCGGACGATTACTTCGTGGTGTTGGTGGGTGACATGATCACAGAGGATGCTCTACCGACGTATCAGAGCATGATTAACAACCTAGATGGGGTTGGGGACGAGAACGGATCGAGCCCAAGCCCATGGGCCATGTGGACCCGGGCTTGGACTGCTGAGGAGAATAGGCATGGGGATTTGTTGAGAACTTATTTGTATCTTTCGGGTCGGGTTGATATGTTGATGATCGAGAAAACGGTCCAATACCTCATTGGGGCTGGCATGGTGAGTTATCGATTTATTTTTCTTGTTTTTATTTAATCTCAGATTGGTTCCAATATTTTTCTTCTTTTTATTACACTGCACACGGCATTCTGGTGAGTTATTTATTTATTTTTCTTCTTTTTATGTACTGGTAAAAAATTAAACATAGACAACTCGGTTATGTGATTCGAGGTTCTGGGATGTGATGATTTACTATAAAATTATATTATGGTAGTAAATTCATGTTAAGTTGTGCTTTTAAGTTTTAATAATTATTATTTTTATGAAAATTCTAGTTTTAATATATATATATATATAAAATAATAATTCTAGATATATATATACATGTTTTATCTAATTAAGTTAATTAAATTATTTATTTTATATCATTATTTTAATGTTAAATAAGTATTTATTTTAATTTTTTTGATATTATTTAATATTTAAATAATTTTTTATTTAATATAAAAATAAATGAATTCATTGAATTTCATGGATCAACATAGTTATACTTATAATATTATCATTTTTTAAAGCATCATCTAAAGGCTCTCTAGCTCTCAAATGGTAAAAAAATATGAGCAAAGTATAAAAAAAAATTAAAAAATAAATAGTATTTATTAAAAATAATAAAATTATCTATTTTATTAAAAAAGAGGTATTTTTTTTGTAATCAAGTTTAACAAAATTTATGTCTTTTCTTATGCTCCTCCTTTTTGCAAGAAAAAAAACTAACATGAACAGTTTTTGTTGAATTGGGATCAAGTTAGTCAAATTTAATTAGCAAAAAATGCGTTGACACCTTTCTCTAACATTATAGACATAATTTCATTTCAAAGATCATAAATTCTCCATTATACTTGAATATGGCAGGACCCGGGAACAGAAAACAACCCTTATTTGGGGTTTGTGTACACTTCATTCCAAGAACGAGCCACCTTCGTGTCACATGGAAACACAGCTAGACTAGCAAAGGAAGGTGGTGATCTGGTACTCGCACGCATATGTGGGACCATAGCTGCGGACGAAAAGCGCCACGAAAACGCATATCAGAAGATTGTTGAGAAGCTTCTAGAAGTGGACCCCAGTGATGCAGTTATTGCAATAGGAGACATGATGCAGAAAAAGATTACAATGCCCGCACACTTGATGTACGATGGGAAAGACCCCAAGTTGTTCGAGCACTTCGCCGCCGTGGCACAGCGTTTGGGTGTGTACACGGCCAATGATTATGCTGATATCTTGGAGTACCTTGTTAGACGGTGGAGATTGGAGAAGCTGGAAGGACTGACGGATCAGGGAAAACGAGCGCAGGATTATGTGTGTGGGTTATCGCAGCGGATTAGGAGGTTGCAAGAGCGTGCTGATGAGAGAGCATCCAAGATGAACAAGTCACATAGCGTGAAGTTTAGCTGGATCTTCAATAAGGAAGTGGTTTTGTGAGTTAGAGTGAGTGAGAGTTTGGCATGAAAATTATGTAATAGGCCCAACTTGCAGCACAAGAAACTTTGGTGGGTAGAGAAATGTGTGAAGTCTTATGGAGTTTTGGCATATAATCAATTGAAGTGGTGTTGCAATGGTAGGTGAAACTTTTTTTTTTTTTGAACTGGAGGTGAAACTTTTGTTTATGCTAATAATAAGAATATAATGAAAATAGTTTTGTTTTCATGTGTAGAAATGTCGTTAACAAAGTTGTTTGTCGTTGACAATAGGTGCGACTTTGGGTGTGATATTGGCGTATTGCGATTGCAATTAAATTGGGTATAATAATAATAATAAATAAGGGTAAATCACAAAATAATATTATTAATTTATTAATTAGCCAATTAAAGTATTCTGTAAATTTGTTAACGGTAAAATATATTCAAATTATTTTAAAATAGATAAAAAATGTCTCACGTTAAATACATATTAGGAAGAAGTATTTTAGAAGTTGGATTTGATGGCATGCAAGTATCATTAAGAAAATTATTCTTAAAATTGGGTGATTTTATCCAGGTAGATTTCTTTTTAGAAGAATATAAAGAATCAATAATTTTTTATTAATATTTGTCAACAATTTTTATCGCGCCTTATTTTTATAAAATTAAGATTTATGGTTTAAAATTTAATAATTAGTGTTTAAAATATTAGGGGTGTTAGTTAATAAAATTTATTGGTCTTACAGAATTACCTTTTTGTTTCCATGGCAAGAAAACTTTTGAAAAATAAAAAAAAATAAGCTGAGGTCTTTCACGAAGACATCTTTAATGTCTTCATTGTTTTTTCAGTGAAGACATGTGTAATTTATTTCAAGCTATGAGAATAGTAACTTGAGTTATTAATTAATCCTCATCTCTATGCAATAAATACACTTTACTTTTAACTTGTAATCAGTGAAGTAATTAATATTAAACAATGTAATTAAGTGATATTTATTTTACTTTATTTATTATTTGAAAATGAATTTAATTTGTTAAAAATAAAGAAAGTTAATTTTACAAGTTGGGCCTAATTTTGAGCTCATTCACAAATAAAAACATTAAGAATGTATAATTATTTTTTCTTAAAAAATTATATAATAATAAATATAAGAAACCTTTTATCCATATAAAAGGCATTTATAGAAATTTATAAATGGTTACTAAAATTTAATTATTCTCCGAATAATTATTTATATTAAAAAATATAATTAATTTAAAAAATAAAGTGTATGAAATAAACCTTAACAAAATTTAAAAATAACTTTAAAGGAGACTTGATAAAAAAAAAAGTTTATTTTATTATCATAATACATTGATCAATTCATATATAAATGTGCACAAACTTAAACAAAATTCTGCATTCTATCATGTACTAGTGTTGCTTCATGATTGGAATAAAATGCTACATCAAGCTATGGTAATAGTTTGTACAAACTAAAATTCTGCACAAACCTAAACAAAATTCTGCATTCTATCATATTCTAACTCTACACTAGTGTTGCTTCATGATTGGAATAAAATGCTACATCAAGCTGTTGTAATGGTTTGCACAAACTTAAACAAAATTCTGCATTCTATCATATTCTAACTCTGCACTAGTGTTGCTTCATGATTGGAATAAACTGTTACATCAAGCTGTTGTAATAGTTTGCACAAACTTAAACAAAAATCTCCACAAACTTAAACAAAGTTATGCATAAACTTAAACAAAATTCTGTATAATTCAGCACAAACTCAAAAATATGCACTTAGTCAAAAGCATAATCATGAACCATTCAAACATAATTCTACAAAAGGAATCCAAAGGTTACTAGTGTATTTGACCAAAGTTACTCAAACAAAACATAAAACTCTGCAAAAGGAATTCAAAGGTTACTAGTGTATTTGACCAAGGATACTCAAATAAAACATAAAACTTAACAACTAAATAACTACAAAACAAACTCTCTAACAAATCCAACCTTTCGACTATCTCCCAATGACAAAAAAGCTTTCTCTAGCTGAGGGTCTGCAGAAAACTTGAGTGCACACCTAACTATTTCAGCGTATGTGAAGCCAAGCTTGCTAAGCACGTCACCGGTCTTTTTCTCCTTATGAGTGTTTGCCATAGTTTGAGCAAAAGCATCCAAACGCTTTCCTTGTTCATCAAACACATACTTTAGGGTATATGTTAACTCCCTCATCATCTTGACTTCTTTTGTTGATTTAGAAGAGGAGCCTTCTTTCCTTGTTTCGCCATATATAGCATTCATTTAAAAGATAGGGTATTGTGGTTCAAACATAATATTAAATTCAACTAAGTGTCTTACAATAATAATACAAACATAAACACAAAATCTTATCAAATAATTATAATTGGTACATAAACACACATACAACAAATAAACTAACTAATTGATTCGGCTATTTGTGACATCCCAAATTTCTGAGAATTAGTTTACCACCCTTCTTTTGTCTAAATTACAATCTTTTCCCAAATTGGGACCCTAACTCCTAATGTACACCACCCATTAGGGACTACACCTAGACCAACCCTAATATGAGAACACACTCCTAGTCTAACACACACACTCACACTCACACGGCAGCCACAACTCCCTCCCCCAAAACTCATCTCTCACCCAACAACAATACACAGCACTCAAAGAAAACAAAACCTAACAGACTAACACCCACACGCACGGTCAGAGAAAGGGAGAGAGAAAGAAGGAAGTGACGCTGGCGGCCCTCACCATTGCCGCCGCCGTCGTCGTCGGTGAGAGAGAGAGAGAGCTCCGACGGAGAGAGAGATAACGAACAGAGAGAGAAAGAGAATCGAAGAGAGAGATGTTGATGAAGGTGGTGCCGCCGTCGGTTTTGTTTTCTATCGCCGCTGCAACTTCTCCGCCGCGGCTCCATTGTTGCCGTTAATGAAGGAGCCGCCGTCGACTTGTTGTTGCTGCCGAACTCGAAGAAGGAGAGAGAGAGATGTTAAACTCTACCGTTGTTCTCGAGCTTCACGTCGCCGACGTTCATGGAGGAAACCGTCACCGGAGTTCATTGAAGTCGCCGGAGTTGGCAGAATCGGTAAGAACTTTCACTTAGTCCGTTCTTTGATTCTGTTCTAGCTGTGATACTCCTCTAAATTGCCTATCTTGTTCCATGTCCGCCGGAGTTTGCCGTGTTTGTCCGTCGTTTGGGGCTGGGATAAGAAGGGAAATCGAAATGGTGATGGTTGCTGGTCTGCATGTTGTTACCACTGTCGTGGCTCATTGGATCAGCTGCTATATCACTATAATCCACCATTGGTAAGGCCATGGTTGCTTCTAAATTGACTCCCTTAGTTTTCTGAAGCAGTGATTAGCATTGCATGTCTCATTAACAGTCGCTATTATCAAGTTCTGGTCACTACTGCCGCCGGAGTTAATTATCGGGCTGCTGTTCTGTTTCTTTAGAATCGCGATGAGTTCTATTTCGCTTAATTCCAGCTATTAGTGTCCCGTTGTCGCTTCCGGTTCTGTTTTGTATTTAGGACTATAACATTTGCTTTGAATCATCAATTAGTGTTATGATCATAGCTTAATTGTTGTTGAATGCGCTGGGATTTTGATGTTATAGGGTCAAGTAGTGGTAATGGGTTGACGAGTTAGAGCTTGCTGCGGTCACTGCGAGAGCTAACGGTATTAGGAGCTTATGGTGTTCGCGGAATCGCGAATTTGGTAACACAAAGGTAGGGGTTAAATGCTTTCAAATGTGAATACTTGATGAGTTTAGTGGGTTAAATGCAATTGAATAAATACTTGCTGCTATATATATGGTTTTGAATGTCTATGTGTTGAGTGGTTTGACTGACTAGTTGTAAATAATATATGATTCTACTTGCCAATATCCTGTTATTTTACTCTAAAATCTGGCTTAAAGGGTGATTTTGAATATGGAGAAAATAGTGGTTTTTGGGGTGTTGTGATTTAATTGAAAATGATGGTTTAAAATGAAATTGATGTGATAGTGGTTTTGATTGAATTCGATGCCTATTTGGTTGTGATGTTGATCTGAATTATGATCACATGATGAATGGCTTAAGGTGTATTTGTGAATGATTATATTGGTTATGTGACACCTTGTTAAGAGAATTGTGAACACCTGAGGTATGTGAAATGAATGATGAGGGTAGTTGGAAGTGTGGGAGATTGATTTTAAGAAAGTAATGGAAGGATATTTACGCAAGCTTATATTTATGAAAGGTTTTATAAAAAAGGATTTTCAATAGAACTTCAGATTTTGTAGAAAATGGTTTCTGCTACAAATGAATCGATTCGTACCTTGAGGGAATCGACTCGCATGACTTATAACTTGGTTGAAAAGCTGTTTTCAAACCGTCGAGTCGATTCACCCCTTGACCGAATCGATTCAACTCTGTACAGAGAGCAAAAGATAGATTTTGGATCAATTAGAATCGATTCTAGCTCTGCTGGAGTCGATTCCCCTTTTATGAAAGTGGACTCTCTGTGTAGAGAATCGATTCGTGTAAGGTACGAATCGATTCCAATTTGAAAGAAAATGAAGATTTGGCTTTTCAGGGTGATTCGAATCGACTCGAGAGACTTCCAAATTGATTCTAACACCTCTAGAGACGAAGGTTCTCTGCAAAGGCTTCAGTGAATCGATTTACATCCTTCTAGAATCGATTCTGGCCTCTTTAACGAATTGAGATTGATATTTAAAGATTTTCATATTGGTTTTAAAAGTGTATCATTATTCCCCATATTCCAACTACGCCTTGAAACGAGTTTGAGATGAAATGGAAGAGGAGATGATGATGATGATTGCTGAGATGATTGGTGAATTATGATGAACCCCAGTGAGATGTTGGGAAGGTGTGAGACCTTAGCCCTGTTTTCCTCCTGTGGGATGAGTAAGATTTCTCTGAGATTCTAGAGAGATGGGAGGAGGTGGCGTGGAGGCCCCTTAGCTCTGTTTTCCTCCTGGGATATAAGCTCGACGCCAGAGAGAGTTGGGAAGGCGAGAGAGATGCCTTAGCCCTGTTTTCCTCCTGGGTGTGCTTTTCAGAGAGACGGTCAATTGGTTAGCTACCGGACCAGATCGGGTTGGCCTTATAACCGATCTAATGAGCTCATTGGCTGTAGGAACAGGCATACATCATTTGCATTTGATTGCATTGTTTGGGTGTGAAATTGTATTGGTTTGCCTAAATGCTATCTGTATTATCTGTTGCTTGTATGATTGCCTTTGTTTGTGGTTGAACTGTTTGGTTGTGTGTGACTTGTGTGAACCAGTCTAGTGATTGACTATGTGTGCCTTGGAACGATGAGTTGTGAGTATTTGAGTATCTCGTGGTGTTGCCTTAGAACTTTGGGGTCCAAATCGGTTTTCCTTCGAAATGGCTTTCAAAATGGTTTTAACTTGAGAAACTACTTTCAAAGAGGTATTTATCTATTTGCACTGTATTCCGTTACTTTGATAGTATTCCATAAAGGTGAGAATGTGAAATTTTGTTCTCACCCCCTACATTATAGTGGCAGGTACAGGTACTTGGATTGATTTCGAAGTCGGACCTGAGTCCATGGATTGGTGCTTGCTTGAATTGGTCTAGTAGCGTCGTCTCCCTCGCTGTTATAAGTTACGCTATTCTAGAGGGATTAGGCTATGTAACCGAGTCATGTAATTGTAATTATTGTGTATATTTGTACTTGTGTATGTATTTATATATATCTGAGTTGCTGGTTGGGAAATAATACGGGTAACTAGACAGGATTTGGTAATGTTCTAAATACAGGGGAGACTCTGTCCGATTTTTAGTAAAATCTTATACGTGATTATTAGAGGCTCAATACTAAATTAATATAGTATCCAATTAAAGGTTGTTAAAAAGGTCTATAACTCTTGGATTTTGGCACGATCATGAGGTGCTAAGGTCCAGGGTATTATACTATTCCTCCATTCATTGTACATTTTATTGGCTAAGTTGTCTCGCCATAAAGTTCATTCATTGCTACCTTCCACACTGTCAATCATCATGTCTTGGTCTTGTGCGGTAGCATTATACTCCTCACCTATAGGCATATGCTCCTCCTTAAGTGGCGTGTCCTCTTCGGGATAGAGTACATAGTAAGCCTCATAAAATTTTGCAATAGACAACAAGCAAGTATTATTTTATTTTGTGTCTTAATTTTGTAAAAGCAAGGACTCCTCAAAATTGCCCATCTCTTCTTGAGTAAACCAAAACAACGTTCAATTACGTTCCTAGCGGAAGAATGCTTCTTGTTAAAATATTCTCGAAAGTTTCTAGGAGCATTTCTACCATTAGCCCATTCTTGTACGTGATATCGAGTTTGTCTATATGGTGCTAGAAATCCCTTGCAATTAGTATAACCGGCATCAACTAAATAATAATTCCCTATAAAATGAGAAAAATACATTATGAGGATTAGAAGTTTTGTATGATCTAGATGTTTTGAAGTAATTTTATTACCAAAAATAAAACTATTAAACATACCAATTGGTATCTTCAGATTATTACAACGTGAAATGACATCTCTAAGGACTCTTAAATCTGACGCTGATCCTTCCTATCCACTAAGAACGTACACAAAATTCATATCTCGATTGCATACCCCTAGCACGTTAGTAGATATTTTACCTTTTCTTGTTTTGTATCTTGATTTATCCTCTTCAGGGACAGTCACATCTATGTATGTTCCATCTAATGCCCCTAGACAACCCTATTTCAAGAAATTGAAGAGTAAATACTAATTCTAAGACAAAATTAGTTATTACAAAACCGCTATTTATACATTAGACTTACCTTGAACCATTTCCACCTGGGGTCTATGCAATCATCTGGAATAGGATCAGCCTTTGCAAACAATAGGCTTTGGACATGTATGACCGATGACAACACCTTATTAAAATACCTACTTATTATTTCTCAGGACCTATAAAATCTTACTTGGAGTGTGCGATTCTTTTTATGATGAGCTAGTATGATTAAAAATATAATCACCTGCTCCGATATACTCAGATGACATTTATCTCTTAATCCACCCTGAACTTTAAGTAACTCACATAATCTTCCTAATGCATCTACGCTTATCCTTAACTCCCAAATACAATATTTATTACCCCCTCCTATTATGCGATTTAACACATCACGTCTTAACGGATTTGTATTAATTTCCCTATTAAGATTCAACAAACGTCTTCTTCTCCTACTCTTTAAATAGAAAAATGCAAACATCAAAACTAGTATTGTAACAGCCTCAAGTTCTGCCTAAATCATAAAATAAAAAAATAAATCGTCTAAATTGCTCTTTCTAATCCAATGGTTTCATTTTTCCTAACCAATAAATAAAAATACAAATTATCAATTGTTATAATAAAACATAGAAAACAAGAAAAAAAGAACAATAACAAAATCAACTAGGACATAATTGACAACAAAAATGAACACCACAACAAGTTGATATGTGAAACAGAGGAAGAACCAAATCTGAAAATAAATAAATTTGCTTACTAATTTACAATGTAAGCATTCTCATGATACAAATTAGAGAAGTTCGTGCAAATTCAAATGAGCAAAATGAAAGACAACAAAAACATTAATAACAAAATCAACTAAAACAAAATCAACAACGAAAATTAAAAAGAACAATAACAACATCATTCAATGAGTTTTTTTCACCATTCTTCAATTTAGAACAAAAACAACACCATAAAAGAAGCGTTTAATAAATTGTAAAAAATAGAATAAACAGAGAGACATACCTGGATGCTTAACCTTCCAAAAGTGTAGAAAATAACTTTCCAAAAGTACTGTAAAAAACACCACCGAAAAAAATTTATACAATCAATATTTCAAATATCAATCTTAAATAATATAAAAAAATCATAGAAAAGTACTACTAGAGGATGAAGAAGAATCAGTATCAGAAACAAAGAAAAAAAACCTAGCCATGGGAGAAGAAGAAGAGGAGGAGGAAGAAGAGAGTATAACAAGAAGAAGATGGTATAAAAGAGGGAAGAATAATCAGAAATAAAAATTAAAAAAAAAAAGAAGAACAAGAAGAATCTAAACCTGTGAAGAAAAGAATAAAAAGGAAAAGGATGAAGTGAAGAGAAGGACGAAAATCAGAATAAAAAATTAAGAAGAACAAGAAGAAGAAAGGAAGAAGATAATGGTGTGTTATCAACCTGTGCTCTGGAACGACGATAAGAAAGAGAATATGAATGAAAGAATTAGGGTTTTGATCTCAAAAAAGAAAAGGGGTATGCTTGGAATAATGAAAAAAAAGTTAAGGTTATTTTGGGTAAAATTTTCATTAAAAAATCCGTGTCCACCTTGTTAAATCCTGTGTCCATCTATATCCTTCATCAAAGAGTGGACTGATGAGGATGATTTTGATGATAGATTTCATGTAAAAAGGATATCATCATCAATACTTTTTCCACATATTTACTAGTGATTGACTAAGCTTTTCCATCTCTTGCTTAATTATGTCCTTAATTGATTAATTGTTAAATTAGCTTCCAAAGCGCATAAATTATTGAAATCTTCTCCCATTTGGTACCTTGATGTGTGTGCTAGTGAATTTCAGGCCCAAAGTGGAGAGAAAGAGCCCAAGGGAAGCTAAGAAGAACAAGGAAAGCAAGGAGAATGGACAAAATGCCAAAGCGCAAATCAGCTCTGACCGCGCGGCCGCACCCTTTACATGGCGCGTCCGCGCCCTCCTTTCTTAATGAGGAAGCTTTCAGTTGATGGCGCGGCCGCACGCTCCAGAGGGCGCGAGCACGCCACCCCATTTCTTAACGACCAAGACAGTGACAACCGCGCGCCCGCACGGTGGAGGTGGCGTGTCCGCGCCATAGCGTCAGAATGCACTTAAATGAAGGGTATTTTGGAAATTTCATATTTCCGGGCCAATGCCCAGTCATTTTTCAAGCCCAATTCGACTTATATAGGGGGAGAACAGCTGAAGACACAACAAGCATTCTACCATTTCATCAATTTTAGTCTTAGGATCGTTTTAGGGAGTTTTTGGGAGAGTTCTCCATCTCTCTCATTTTCTCATAGTTTCTCTTCATTGTTCTTCAACTTTAGGAACCCCATCACCATCCAAACTCTTCTTTTATTACATGTTTTGTGTTTGATTTATGGATACTTATTCTCTTCTATTAATGCAATTCTATTCTCTCCTTCTATTTTGCTCATCTTTACATATTTCTTGCTCATTTTATGATCTCTTGTTCTTATATGTTTTTCTTGATCTTGATTGTTGATTCACTTGTTGATTTGCTCTATTGATCATCTTGCTAGTTTAATTCCATAGTTATTATCATGTCTTTATTTCTTGCCCACCAAGTGTTTGATAGTTTGTTTGCTATAATTATAGAGTAGTGTTCTTGTGCTATGGTCATGGGTTGAGGTGTGGATGATCTTAGCCACTAATCCCTAAGGACAAGGATGGGATAAACCTTGGATTAAAACTGTTCCGTTGACGCTAGGCTTCTGCTAGTGTGAGTGAGTCCTTAATGAGGTGAACTTGAAGGATTTATTCAAGTTCCAAAGACCGCGACCTAGGATCGTCATACCAGATGAGTTGTCTAGGACTTACGGGACGGGGTTAATTCCACCCACTCGACCTCTTGACAGAGTGTGGCTTCGTGGTTTACGTGACAACCATTCATAATTGGGATTAGTGGTGTTCATAGGGACACACAATACCTCAATCCAAGACCAAACACCTTTTAATATCAGTTTTCTCTAATCTCTCTCTTGCTCTCTGTTATCAACACACACAATTGCAACCCCCATTTTCTTAACAACCAAAGTTGGCCCATGTGTTAACTCGTTGGGAGAACGACTCGAGTCCCGTACTTGGTATTTTTAATCTGGTTGCAAACTCTTGTGACACTCTTTGTTGATGCATCCGTTCTAGCTCGCATTCATAATCTGTTTGGGTTCCCCTACAACGATTCCTACTTGTTTTCAAAAAATAGAAAGGGAATTCCGAACTAAACTTGTTTGCGACGCCAGGACGGCCATCACGTCATGGACATAAAAATAAAGAAAAATGTGCTGGAGACACTGTGTCCATTGTCCATGTCTCTAGCACCAAACACGTTTTAGTTCATCAATGTCCATGTCTCTATGTGCTGTTCACCAAAATCAAATGTAGCCTAGATGTCTTCATAGTAGAATTTTTCAAAAAATAAATAATCTAGAGATTGAATTTTAGTATATTTATAGCTAATCACAAAATAGTTGTCCAAATATTTCTTGTCATGGTCCAAAATGAAGTGACTGATTGGTTGGCGAAGGCATTCGAAGCCGCCGGCAACCCGTGCCAGAGTTTGAGTACACGCCTCGCAGCGTGGCGCACTTGCATGGTCTCTTGACCGTCTCCAAGGCCAAAGACGAAATTGCACGTCTCGTCACTCGCGATTACGGCCAGTGGCATCCGAGTACCGATCCCAAGTTTCGGTTCTAATTATCCGTGATTCAATTTAGTTCAAGTAATCAAGTAGGGAGAATCATGCTTCACGGAAGTTGATTAGTGCCTCAATTTCTCACTTTATCAATTTCCTTATTGTAGAGATGCTAATGATTGATTACTGGAATACACAGTGAGGAGGAGCGCTATAAAAACATGGAATTTAGTTTGACTGATACAAGCATATATGGTTTGCACAAGAGACAGGGGTTACTGTGTTTTTTATTCTCATTTGGATGTTATTGTACTGTGTTCGTGTTCTTTTTCTTCATTAGACTTTACAGGGACTCAGGGAGTGTGTGACTCCTTGATGAATAATAATAATAATAATAATAATAATAATAAGTAATAGTAGTAGTAGTTAGTGTTATTTTGTTTGACAAAGAGAAAGAAATGATGGAGAGAAAGGTAATAAGAGAGATGTGAAACAATAAAGGGATGTATTTTTTAAGTTGCTATTATTTATTCTTAATTATTTATTTTTTTATAAAATAAAATAAAATCAATAACTAACACTAACAAATAAAGGGATATTTTTGTAATAAAATGATAAAGAATGATTTTAAATCAATAAAAAATTTAGGGACCATTTTAAACAAAAATAAAAGTTGGAGATAAAATTGATTTTCGAATAAAATTTTGGGACCAAAACAATAGTAACCCTTCTCATTATTATCCCCTTGATTAAATGCTTCCACTATTATATTTTTAGTCACTTTGTACTTTTCTTTTTTAAAAAATAAAGCATATTTGTATTTATAACTAAATCAAACTTGCAAATTATGTTTAAAAATAATCAAAGTTCAAATCAAATACAAAACACCTTAATCAATGTTTTAATTCAAATTATAATCAAACTCATATTTTTAATTGAATTTAATTTCCACACACTCAAGAAATAGTTTTACATATGCATCCAATCAGATGCTACCACATTATCAAAAGAAATTAATTTTCAAACTCATTACTTCTAAAGTAATATAAATGTATGAATCTGATTAGATGACCTTGTAAAACTCTTTACATCGTCAGTACATCAAAATTAAACTCTTTTTAATAACTTTGAAAATCTAAATAAAATTAAAATACAAATTATAATCAAACACACTAAAAAGATTACAATCAAAATCTAAATATAAATAAAATTTTCAAATTCAAATTATAATAAAGCAAACTAAAATAATAATGAAGCTCCAGGAATCTAAATCAAGCTTACTCGAACTCAAAATTAAAAAAATAAGATTATAATTAAATCAGGCTAAATTAAAGTTTAAAAATAATATTATAATCAAACAATATATAAATCAAAGTTAAAAAATTAGACTATAATTAAATAAGCACTAAGTCAAAGTTCAAAAAAAGATTATAATCAAATAAGCTTTATGTAAAAGTTTAAAAATAAAACTATAATCAAACGAGATCCAAATCAAAATTTAAAAATAATATTATAATCAAATAAAATCGATTAAGTGTAACATAAAACATTCATTCACTACAAGAAGAAATTACATAGATACCAAAATAAAAACATTTCACAATTAGAATACAACAATCGGATAAAAGAAAAAGTATTATATTATTTTTATAGTTTTAGTCTCTTTTAAAATGTTGAATTTTTAATACTTGTGGCAATTGAAAGGCCAAAAGAAAAAGTGGCTACAATAGCTTTCAAAATTTTAAAGAAAAGTGATATCAACTTCAATATTTTCTTTTTTCTTTGTGCGTTCATCATTCTCACTTTCAATAATTTTGCGTATGTGTTCCTTGTTTTTCAATTTCATTAGGGCACATTTGTTATTATTTTCCAGCATAAGCAATGTAACACCCCAACTTTCGATATGTCATGATCATACATACGGCCAAGATGCCACTAAAAACCTAATTCTAAAAACTCAAACTGAACATAAGCTTGTCGCAGACGGACGACGTGAAGCGTAAAATTTTAAAATCGTTACATGAAGTAAAGTAGATAAATAATAGATATTAGAATAAAATAAAAACAACAACATGACTTTTCATTAATTTCAAGGACAAGCTTCTGATACAGACTGACACTTTTCACTCAACAGAAAGAAAATACGAAAGGAAAGTTACAACTCGACTGACTTGACCCTACAGACTAAGCGCGACCCCAGCAAAGGTCACCTAGACTAAGCTTCAGTCTGACTAGACAATCCTAAGCTTCGCACTGTCACTAACAGTTGATGAGGCGCTACAACTTGAAAGGAAAAGAAACAAAACTACTAAGGCATAGAAGGAGGGAATGTGCCAGCAAAGTAACAGTTTACTAGATCATCATCTGATGAAGCGTCACTGACAGATCCGCTCATAACCGAACCAGATCCAAAGGAACTACCACTAGAAGAACTGCCCGAGGAAAAGCGGTCGGAGGGTCTCGAAGTGAAACTCGTGCTCTTGCGCTCGGAACCATTCGAGGCACCGGCCGAGGACACATCCCGACTACTCAAGCTAGCATCACTGGCGGTCTGAGAGTCCTCTCGATCGTCGCCATTTTCATCATCAGAAGGCTCGTCGTCACTAGGTGGAGGGCTAGGAGGAGCTACACGGCGTCTCGGGAAGAGGTTGCGATAGCGGTGTGCATCCATGATAGGGGTCCGAGGGGCAGGATACATCGAAGCGGGAACTGGAAGACGAGCAGGCACGGGTACATGTAATGGGGTGCGTGGAGAACGCTGACGCTCTCGAGGCACCCCATCACTCTGACCGGATGAAGCGGAAGAACTCGGGGATCCAGTGGGACGTGGGGTACGTGGAATACTAGGGCCAGCGAACAGCGGACGCATCTTGAATGAGGTAGAGAGATAGAGAGAAAGAGAGATCATGCGTAAGGTAAGAAGAAGGGGGTGAGAACCTAAGGTTCCCAACTCGGGGTATCACGAGAGCAACTACTCTACCTAGGGGCTGACGTCACGTAGGATTCATTTAGCAAGTACTCAAGCAGATCAGGTACAGATAATATAAGGTACACATAGACAAGAATTTGCAATCACACGCAAATGCAGCACACAAGGATGATGCATGTCTATTTCCTAATGCAGGCCATGAGCTCATGCGTCGGTTGGCTTCCCGCGCTCGACGACTACTTAGGGATAAAACCCAAGTATGGTTAACTCACTGTCAAATGTCGTGGACACATTCCAAAGCGGCCCGCAACTCCTCTAAGGAAGCGTGTCTTAAGAGTACCCCAGGTACTTATCAAGGTGAGGATCCCGTCACCGATATATGTACATATATGCCTATATGTAAGGAACCGCATCGACAAGAGGAACATGATGATCATTTAGAGTCATTAGGAAGATACTCCTCCAGCTTAATCTTAGCACAAACGGGACGACACCCAGCCCTTGAAATCTTAATTATTTAAGCATCTTATCTTTGTTCTCCGGTGTAAAATCCCCATCTTAGCTTTCTAATGAAACTGGAACCACATCATTTGGAGCTCTGTAGCTCAAGCTATTTCCACTTTAATATAGAAAGGTCATGGTGGAAGATCTCGTTTTTAACAGAAAACAGAAATAAATTCTACAGAGTTTGTAGAGTAAAATCTCAAAATTTGCCAGAACAAAAGTTTGCTTATTAGCTGAGGTGAACCCAAAGCAAAAATAAAAAATTTCGCAGTCATGAGTTTTTCGCAAGCTTTTGTGGCAAATTACCAAAATGCCCTGGAGGACAGGTTTTCGGAAATTCGCGAAACTGGTCTCTGTGGATAGAGAATCTTCCCCACAAGAGTAATAAAGAAGAATTAGTCGTTCTAGAATAGTTTTTATTAAGTTTTCATTAGCCGGTTTAACGGTTCGTTTTTAACGGTCCGTAAAAATCGGTATGGTCAGAAACGATCGGTTTTCGATGGAATTCTCATCCGATCATCATCAAACTTTTACCTAAGCTTGGACACACATATATAAAGTATTTACTATCTTGAAATTAATTGATTTACTTCGTTTCAATAATTATTTTATTTATTGAACCGAAAGCAGTTTCGCCGTATTTCTTTGGTAATAATTCTTTTAAGTTAATTTGAAGTAAAATCTTTGGATAATTATCCACTT
>JASCZI010120905.1:13061-26056 GCA_036250425.1 Stylosanthes scabra | reverse complement strand
ATATATATATATATATATATATATATATATATATATATATATATATATAAGTAAATCATGGTATATTTTTTTAAATATATATTTGAGAATTTAATCATTTTCATATAAATCTAAAAACATAAAATTTAATTATTAACACATTTATTATAATTGTTAAGGTCGCAATCTAAAAACATAAAATTGTATATTTTTTTAAAACTTTTCTTATGCTTAATCCATGTCAAGTTTTTATATTTATATGATATGATTTTTAATTTAAAAAGTACAATCTGATGTAATGATTTAAGAAAAATAAATTGAAAAATACTCTATATAGCGTACTATATCAGCGCTCCATCATTAAATTCATAAATTCGATTTTAATATTATATAATAGATAATAGATAAATAATATATAGTATATAATAAATTGTTATGTTCGTAATTATAAGTCTTTACATTATTATTACTATTATTATCACTAAGTCCGAAAGTTTAAGTTTTTTTTTTTTTGTGTCACCGTAAGTTTAAGTTTATATTATTATTAGGATTTAGCTAATGTGTGTCGTTAGGGTACATAATAGTTTTATTATTATTGAAATGTTTTAAATGTTTATATTTAATGAATTGTTATGTTTACTAATTTCTAAATATGTATTAATTGCTCTTTAAAAAATGTGTAAGGACTAGTTCAAATACTTTTTAAACTTTAAAAATTTAGAAGAATCACTGATACAACAAAATATTAGGGACAACTAGAACATACACCTACCACATTCGTGAGAAATTTGTTAAAGCAAAAGTTGTAGAATGGTTATTTTGGAAATAAAAGAAATGAAAAAAAATTAATTTAAGAATATGAAAGTAAATCTTGTGAATGGACTCATAGCATCAGGGGCAAAATGTCACCAACTAATCCGTCCCACTTTGGCCAACAAATTTAGAGCTCCAAGATTTAACCAAACCCAACAAAAAGCCCAAACCCTTAATTATAGTGATTAACATCTAATAACTATTAAAAAAAATCATGTTGAAACCACGTGCCTAAACAGACTTAACAGTAAAGCTGCTATGTCTATTGCCCATCACATCATCTTTGACACGCGTTAACCCTAGAGAACACCGGCTAATCTTCATCATGTAATGAACAAAGTCCATTTTCTCATCAGAGTCCGCGCCGTAATTCAGTAGTAATTTATAAATAGAAATAAAAGCTAAAATAGAAAGATAATGATTATCTATGATTAAGATATTATGGCTATTAAATTTTTTCTTTTATTTTTATATTGATAGTGTTGTAGTTAATTATGCAAAGTTTTGGATTAATTTGTACCAACTAATTTTGTTACTTTCAGCTTCATTTCACAACTAATAACATATTTAGTTTCTCTCTCTAATTTTATCTTTTCTCTTCTCTCTATATCTCTTTTTGTTTCTTGCTTTCTTTTCCCTCTCTTCTCTACACTTAGGTTTAATTTGATAAAACTTTTTGAAAAAATTTTAGAACTTTTCAAGAGTACAAGCACCTCGTTTTATATTTAGTAAATAAAAAAGACTATATATTTATACTTATAGCTTTTAAAAGATGAGGTATTTTTAAAAGTATTTAAGGAGAAACTTTTTAAAGATGACTTGTGTTTATTAAAATTAAAAAGTCTAATTAACATCATTTATTAATGAACAATGCTACGGAACCAACGTTAGAGAACCCTTAGGAGCCAATAATCAAGTTATCATCCAAAATTTATATGAGTTATCATCCGTAATATGTATTGACTCCCTATTGGACATAAGGTGTTGGTTCCTAGTCTTTTTCTTAATTAATAAATATTCACATTTATTATTACATATGGTCTTTTTTTTTTAATTTTAAAAATCACTTAACCAAACACAAATGTTGTTGCTTATGCTTATTAAAAGACATTTTTTATTTAATTTTACTTGCTACGACATTTAAAAAGCTATCTTTTAAAATACAACTTTTGTAAGCTACTTTTGAAAAGTAAAAACTTTACCAAATCAAGTCTTAAGCCAGCTATCTTTCATATATTATATTATTATCATGTCGGTGTCAAATAGCATAAAAATAATATCGAAAGGAAATTTAATTTTACCAGCATTTATAGAATAAATAACTTTTTAACATTTAAATATGCAAAATAAATATACAACTATAATTATTATTTTAAAAATATTAAAATAAAATAATTTTTCAAATGTAGAATTGTAGAAATAATTAATCTCTATATTTTACATTTGAAATTTAATTTTAACACATTTTCATTCTAACAAACTTTTATACTTTATCCGCATAGAATACCACCAAACTCTCCTTCTTCTTCTTTTTTTTTATTTTTATTTTTATTTTTATCATCACTTAGATATACATATTCACTTAATTTTATTTTGCTTTTCATCAGATTTGCTATACGATACGGTATATATCGTTATGTACGAGTATCGTGGAGTGCAACGGATCGGACAAATTCTGAATCATTGAAACGACGAAACAGAACTGACTGTGCCTGTAAAATTTTGCGCAGCTTCTCACTCCAATACATAAATATATGGACTAGATTCACTCTTTTTCCATTGTGAAATCAAATCCACAAGCTATGCATTATATTCATTGATTGATTCCCTTATTATTATTAATCTAAGGGGGGCTCACTTACCAGCCACTATATCACATCGTATCCCATCATTTAGCAATCAATATTTTCCTCCCTCTTTCTTTTTCTCCAGCACCCCCACCACTGCACACTATTCCCCTTCCATCATGTAAAGAGAGAGAACAAATTAAAGCCAAAACACATACATACATACACTTGCGTTGGGTATACCACCCACAGTACTAGTCTTCAATTCTTCCATCTTCAGTTCATTAATTATTCTCCAAGAGATGAGTCAGTGTGTTCCCAGCTGGGAGGTGGAGGACGCCAATTCACCGCCCTCAAGACCCTCTCACCGCTTCAACTCCAACTCAACTATCCCTGACGTTCCCATGTTTGTTTTCTCGCTCCCTTTGTTTCTCTAATTTTCTACACACATACGCATAAAAACAATTACTACCTTTTTTTTTTCTACTTTTGATAAATAGCATAAAGTCTCTCAATATATACCCAGTAGTAGTATTAGTCTTTCATTCTAAGTAAAAAATAAAGGTTATTGTTTTATTTGGATGTATTTACATAGAATAAATTCTTAAAAAACATTTCAAAAATGACTGAGAATCTCTTTGTCTAATAATTTAAGTTTGTTTTGTAAATAATTTTGGGTTGATATAGTTTGGGTTATGTTATGTGCCCACCAAAATTAGCTATTAAAATAAATTATTAGTGTGTAATGTATATTGAAATACAAAATATATGTTATATGATGACTGATTTTGATATGTAAATAAAATTATTTGTTTAATTTTCTCACTGTAGACTTTTAAATAGGTTTACGATCATGGCAGATTAATCTTGAATTTTGGGGGATAAATAAGATATCGGAGACGGTATTATGTTTAGATGGATAAAATAATAACAACTAATAGACAAATAAAATGAGTCATTCACTATATACTTATTATTATATACTTATTATGTGGATGTGAATGGATTATGTGATGTGATTTTGATGACCACAGGTTAGACTATGAAGTAGCAGAGTTAACATGGGAAAATGGACAACTATCAATGCATGGCTTAGGGTTCCCGCGAGTGCCGACTAAATCCTCGGCGGTTTCAACAACCACCAACAACACAACGCCTTCAAAGTACACGTGGGAAAAGCCTCGTGCAAGTGGCACACTGGAATCCATAGTAAACCAAGCAACTACCATACCCCCAAACGTCAAATCAACAACGTTCCACGGAAACAGCGGCGGCGGTGGCAGTGATTGTAATAATAATACTGGCGGTGATGGTGGTGGCAGCGGAGGCAGCAGTGTTTACGAAAATCTATTAGTTCCATGGTTTGATCCCCACCGTGTTGCTGCCACCGTTATTGCGGCCGGAACCCCAAACACAATGACCATGGACGCGTTGGTGCCATGCTCGGAGCAGAGAACTCCGCCGCAAGTTATGGACTCCATCCCCCGAGGGCTTGGAGCGTGCATGGCGGGTTCCTCAGTACGTATTGGCTTGGGTGATGGTGGCGGTGCCAAGGATGATGGCGCGCTTGATAAGCGCGCCAGGAGGGGACGTGTGCCGGCGGCATCGGGAGTGTCGGCACATGATGAGATGAGTAGGAGGGATCAGAGTGTGAGTGCGGGCGCCACCTTTGGGAGGGAGAGCCAGCACTTGACACTTGACACGTGCGACAGAGAGTTCGGATTGGGTTACACTTCCACGTCGATGGGATCTCCGGAAAATACAATAAGCTCCGGAAAGCAGTGCACCAAGACCAACACCATTGATGACCATGATTCTGTTTGCCACAGTAGATCAATGGTACGTAGGCTTTTTAATTGCTAAAATTAACTTTAGTGTGTACCATTGATAATAATGATCATTTTAACTTATATACTAATAAATAACCAACTTTTGGTTAGTTAGTATGAGCTAATTTTTTATTTAATTATGAAAGCTCTCATACTTTATAAAATTTAAAATTTATAATCTATAATTTAGGATATAATATTTAAAGTTTATAATTTAAGATAAATAATTAATTGATGTTGCTTAAAAAAATATTGGCTTTCTTAAATATACATATAAATAATTTTTTTTCAGAAAATTATATATAAATATAATCTTGAAATCATTTTCTTTTCTGATATCTAATTATTTTATAAATTGTAGCATTTTTTATCTTAAAAACACATTTTTTTTTTCAATTTATTGATTTGTAATTATCTTACTTAAATTGTGTAAAGAGAGATGAGGGAGATGAGGAGGAGAAAAAGAAGGAAACTGGTAAATCTTCTCTGTCCACTAAAAGGAGTAGAGCCGCAGCTATACACAACCAATCAGAAAGGGTATGTAAAACATTATTGCAACTTTGTCTAGGATGCTATTTTTATCAACAAAATCAAGATTTTGATGTTCATTGGTTCCTTGTGTATCTGCTTTTCAGAAAAGGAGGGATAAGATAAACCAAAGGATGAAGACATTGCAAAAGCTGGTCCCAAATTCCAGCAAGGTATGTAAAATAGAACAGTTTATTTGCAACTAGTGGGTTTCTTTGATGACCTAATAATTTGTGTATATGATATGTGAACCAATTCTTTAGTATCTAATATATGGTCCCAATAATACCAATATATAAACTAATCGATAGGAATGTATGACCTCAGGGTTTTTTAGAACATCTTTTTTTATGAATATTAAAAATTACTTTCTTTTTCAGTTAAGATTTTAAAGATGCATGGCAATTGGCACTTGATACAGAATTTTTTTTCTTCCATTTATTTTATTACTTTAATTCATATATAGCGGTCCCATGAAGATTCCATCCTACAAATCCCAGTTCAGCTTGGGTGTCTCTGAGTTGATGTTTTTGTTCTCGAGTTCTTTGGACCTTCTAGTAACGATAAAATGATTTCAAATCAATTTCTTTCTTAAAGATAAAACAAATTAACTTAAAAGCCATTGTTCCATAATTACTTTGACTTTTCAACCGTATGAGGCTTATATTCATATATGATGTGATATACGTGGTCCGTAAAATATCTCTAATAATTTCTAAAAATTAAAATTATGTATTCCATTATTATCATCATTTCATCATGCTGAAATCATAATTAAAGATAATTGATATACGTTGTATTAGCTAAAGTTTTTATAGGCCAATACATATCAAATTAATTTCTGAAAAATATATTAATATTAGAAACTCTTGTGTTATCGGACACTAATTTATATCAGCCACCAACAAAAAACACCAAAAAAAAATACACCAATTTATATCAAAATCATATAGATCAGAGATTAGGATTTAGTTCTCAGGGACGAATTAATATTATTATTAATAAAATCTTTTAAACATTTTATTTTATTAAATATACAATAAAATGGCTTACTTAGAAGTTAGCCTTTCCATTTCTTATTAAAAAAAAATTTAATTGGTAATTTTAATACTTGTCCTTATGAAATATTAGCTAAACCCTAGAATTTACTCTGTCTACTGTTACGAGTCTTTTAGCTAAGACAGTAGTTAATATGTATATATAAGGAGACACTTTTGATTTTTAGCTAGCTGCTTATAGCTGTCAGCCTAAACAAAATAATTCAAGTTGTATTATATTTTTGAAAATGATCCTTCGTAAAGGAATATTGAAGCTTAGGAAACAATTTCCAATAATATATATGGCTATGGGAATTCCAGGGTACACTGTGTGTGCTTGCAACCATATCTATCTGTGTCCACACAAGTTACACAATTATTGTGACACTTCTTTTTGCTCACAAGTCACAAGCAGATTTAGTGTGAGGAGACACACAACTACTCCCAGAGAAAACCTTTCCAGTCATGGTAGGCCCTTGTGTTATTTAATGCCTCAACTCATCAGGCAGCTATAAAATAATTGCCAAAAATCCAACTCATTCTGATAAAAGATAAAATTATATTCAAGAAAATGATATTCACAATCTGGATAAGAACTCCAAAAAGAGCAAGTAAAAGGGAAAAGAGTTCAATTTTCAAGTCAAAATTTCAACGGCAGCCACCTGAAGATTGGGTATAGCTTATGCATGATTTAAACCACCAAACTTAAAGATATTGTAATTTTTAGATTTGAATAAAGTCATAATAGTAGTTAAGCATTAACAAAAAAATAAATAAATATAGAGAATCAAATTTTACTTGGTTAATATATATTACTTAATTTTTTTATTGTTGTAAATTAGTTTCTTTTTTAATTTTTTTTATAGAATTTAGAATTTAAAATTTAAGATTTAGGATTAAGGAGTTAAAATAAAAACTCTTAAAGAATTAGTTGATATATATTAATTAAAAAAATTGACTCTTTAATAAACAATAAATAATAATTATAGACAACCAGACATTTTTTATCAACCAAGCTCAATTAAATGGATTTTCTTCACGTGCTTTTACACTATCCTCCTTCTCCTCCTCCTTCTTCTTCTCATGTCGATTTCTTCTGTTGCGACTTCCGATGATGATGATGACAGTGTCGGTGAAGACGATGGAGGAGGAAGAGACGACGACGACAAAGATGGTGACAACGATGTCGGTGACGACGATGATGGCATTCACAATGGAGGAGGAGGAGGAAGATGGTGAAGATGATGACATTAACCGTGGAGAAGAAGAGGAAGAAAAAAAAGATAATAAATGAGGAAAAAGAATGATAACATAATGAAAAAGAAGGATGAGGAGGATTGGAGGATCGTCGGAGGAGGAGAAGGAACGCAACAGAGAAGGAGGAGGAGAAGAAGATGATGAAGAAGAGAATAAATCCGCTTCTTTTGTTAAACAAATCCGATTTTGTTTTTATAAGAAATCGAATTCTATTTTTGTAATGAAATGTAATTCATTAAAGAAAATGATGAAGAAGAAGAGAGGAAATCCGTTTCTTTTATTCAACAAATCTGGTTCTATTTTTATAAGAAATTCGATTCTATTTTTGTAATGAAATGCAATTCATTGAAGAAAATGATGAAGAAGAAGAGAAGAAATTCGTTTATTTTATTCAACAAATCTGATTCTGTTTTTATAAAAAATTCGGTTCTGTTTCAATAAGAAGAAGAAGATCATCCACAGCAGCACAACAACAATAGCAAGAACGTAATAATGAAAGAGGAGGACGAAGAGAAAATGGAAGAGGAGGAAGAAGGAGAAGATTATGACAATGGTGGCGATAGCGACAAAGCGGCTGCAACAGCAATGGCGAAGTAGTAGTAGGAAGAAGAAGGTGGATAAAGGGGATAAGGAGTTATAAAGAAACTAGAAATAAGAAGCGAATGTGTTTTCACGATTTTCAAATTTTTGGAGAGTGTGGAATTGCGCGTGTAATGCACGCGCTAGGTGAGAGTGAGAAAAAATCACTTAGTTTAGCTTGGTTGAGTAAATGTTTGGACATGTAGTAAGAATGAAATTCGTATATATAGTTTACTAATTTTTTAGAAGGCGTATTTTCAATTTCTTAATTATACGTTATAAGTGAAAATTTAAATCCCTTATAAAAAATTATGCTAGTTAAATTTAAAGAAACAATTTTTCTGCAGTATTACTTAAGAGATTCAAACCCACAGACCTATTTTGATTCTATTTATTTATTTCATTATCGAACATTTATCAATACATCAAAAGATGTAGCAATCAGCAAGTTGCAGCTCTATCTGTTTGTGCCTGTATCAATTACCATACGGAATTTCTTAATGCGTGTACGTATATAATTATGACTAGACATTTAAACATGACAAATAATTTATGAACTTTATGGAATACATTTTACTATTTTGTAACAGACGGACAAAGCTTCAATGTTGGATGAAGTGATAGAATATCTCAAACAGTTGCAAGCACAAGTGCAGATGGTGAACAGGATCAACATGTCATCCATGATGCTTCCCATGACCATGCAACAACAGCTTCAAATGTCAATGATGGCTCCCATGGGCATGGGAATGGGGATGGGCATGGGCATGGGCATGCCTGGGATGGGAATGGGGATGGATATGAACACACTTAGTCGCACTAATATACCTCCTGGAATCCCTCCGGTCCTCCACCCATCCGCATTCATGCCTATGCCTTCCTGGGATGCTGCTGCTACCGCAACTGCTGCTGCCGCTGCGGCTGCTGCGGCCGGAGGTGGTGCTGACCGACTTCAAGGACCTCTACCAACCTCAATGCCTGATCATTTATCAACATTTTTCGGATGTCCTCCATCACAGGTGAGCAAATGATGGATAATTAATTTATACTTATATTAATTTTTAGGGCAACGCTACCACGAGGAGTGAAGTTTTGATCACAAGCGTTAATAAAGTGTGAAGATTGTTTTTTAAGTACAGAAGAAAAAAAAACAAAAGAGTGAAAAACCAACCTGTCCTGATAACTACTTAAGATGAACTATGAGATCCCTTATAAAAAAGAAACACATCATTTACGACCCTTATTTTTATTATTTATAAGATTTTTCGGCCTTTATTCTTCTATCTCGTGAGACATTTTGGCCCCTCTGATGTAATAAAATAAAAGCTGAAAAGTCTCACGAATAAAAAATCAGGGACCGAGAAGAGTGTTTTTTTGGTCAGATACCTTATTGTCTTTCGATATAATTGTCAAGAATTATTTTGATATTTTACTTAAAAAAAAATTACGCCCAATTTTTCTTATTATAAAAAAATCATCACTTTTCAATCTAATTCTTCTCTCCCCAACAGAAATTTCATATTAAATTTGACTAGTTTAGAACTAAATTATTTTTACCCATAGATAATATGCATTTAAAAATAACTTGATATGATCATTTAATATTTTTTTAATGTATAATTTTATTTTAAAGATAAGAGTAATGTTTAGTATTAGAAGGGTTTTTCTTAGGGAATTAGTTAATATTTATTTTCACCATTTTAATAAATTAGTTTTCTCTTTTAGTTTTACATAATTATCAATATACTTATTAATTAAATTTTATGAAAAATTGCAAGAAATAGTGAAACAAATTTAAATCTTTTTAGTATTATTTTAAATTCTAACTACCAACCTCTATAATAGTAGAGCATAATATGTATAATGAATGATTTCTTATAATATAAAAATAATATTTTGCAACAAAAAATAAAAATAAAATGGGATAAATAATTTGAGATGGAAGGAGTTAATTTAATTTTCTAGTGTTTTATACATTTTATATATAATTGATATTTTAAAATAAAAATAATATTTTGCAACAAAAATAAAAATAAAAGGGGATAAATAATTTGAGACGGAAGGAGTTTATTTAATTTTCTAGTGTTTTATTCATTTTATATATAATTGATATTTTAAAAATATACAAAATTTTTTACGAGAATAACAAAAATATACATCATTTATTTAATAGATAAAATACACATACAAATGATATTCTTCCTTATTTATTGGAGGATAAAAATACACACTTGTAAGCTTAGTTGATGGAAAAAATAATATATCTAACAAAAATATATTTTGTGTGTACATTTGAATCATTAAATAAATTATTTATATTTTTATTCTCCATATGAAAATCATATATAATTTTGTCCATTCTTTTATTATAAAATATTTTATAATTAACATATTTAAAATCAACGGAAAAAAACATAAAAATAACTATAAAATAAACACTTGACCTGCTTCCGCCATACATTGCCATACATTATACAAGTCAAATAACATAGTAATGACAGGGATAGATAATATCACGAAATTATCTATTATTTAAACGGATATTTATAATATATAACCGCTATAATGATATGTTTATTATATTTAAAATTATTTATTTATTTAATAATTTATAAATATAATTTTTTTCTAAGATATTATCTTGCATGTGGACGGAAAACGTCATCCGGGGAAGCCTTTATAATAATAACAAAAGTATGGATTAGTATTTTACACATGGAAGATGCGTTACCCTTCGTCAACTCTCAACTTAAAAGAAAATACAAGATGCCATAACATCTAAATAATAAATAGTTTGAGAAAAATAAAATTTTAGTAAGATTTAGAGAGGGGTATGTTGAAAATTTAAAAATTATAATGAAATAAAAGAAGTAACAAAGTATTTGAGTGCCTTTAACGATAATTAATTTGATTGCAGCCCATGAGCTTGGATGCGTACAGTAGGATTGCTGCCATGTATCAGCAACTTCAGCACCAACAACCCCCAGCATCAGGTTCCAATAAGAGCTGATCAGGCTGCTTTGTATTCAGCCTTTATTTTGTGACAGTGATGAACTACTACGTACTACGTATACGTACTACTTCAAGAATTTGTGCATACTTTTATTCTTTGTCATATATATACCTAATTAAGGAAGTGATTATTGTGAAAATGATATGCATCAACGAGAGTTGAAACGGGTGCAATTGCTTTCTTATGAGAGATAATGTATTTGTAGAAATGTCTTCCTTCCATCATTTCTCTTGCTTATTTAATCTTCATATATAGAAGTTCATATATATATGTAACTCGATCAGAGCGAGATTGTATGTTTATCATCATTATTAATTACTTCTTTTTGTGGGATTAATTTGGACACATACACTTGATTCATCATCTTTCCTTATTATTATTTGTATTTGGTAACAACAAAAAGAAAGAAAAGAGTACATGAACACTAGTAAAAGTTAAAATCATCACTCTCTCACTGTCTTGCTGAAGTTCGATGAGGATGGCCAAGAATGTGCAAAAGACCAGCTTACAAATTTTAGATGGAGTCTCCTCCGGCCACATTAATTTGGCTAATGTGGCTTGGTAAGAGTTAAATGTGCAAGAGTGTGAGCAACTAAGTTATCATTTTTTTTACACGTGATATACTCTAAAACCTAAAACAAATCAAAAGGGTTTTATAATTTGAAATGTATATATGTTAGTTTCAAAAGGCCCACCAAAAAGAGAATTAGAATTCTGGGCTTTTATCACTTCTATATTATCACTTTCCACCTCTATTTTCAAAAAGCATCATTGGGCTGCAATATTGAGGCCCTGATAGAAAGTTAAAGCTTCAGCTTCTCTAATTAAAATGGAAGATTCTACTTCCAACGTGGCTGCATTACAAGGTACATGAATTGTTCACTTTTAATAGACTCCTCGCCTCTTTAGAGATTGCATGGATTTTTTCATAATCGTTTCTTCTTCTACTCTTATTTTTCTTATTTCAAATTTTTTGATTATTTAACAAGGATTGAAAATTCTAAACATTTTAGTCATAGAAGTTTTGATACCATTTTAAGTTTAGAAATTTATGAGTTTAGGAAAAACTATGGCAATGAGGATTGAATGACTAGCAAATTCAGCGGCATATATAGTACATATATAGTTAAACAATTCACCATAAGAACACTTTTAACATATCTTAACAAGCTATGATCCACTAAAATAAAAAATTCTAATGACTAATTGAACCTTGAAACCCAATCTAATCCTAAATTAACTAAAATAGAAAAACGAAAAGGGATGGGGATTAAGAACCCTGGTTGAATATAAGAAGTTAAGTATGGGTGTGAGCCAGGGGATTCGAGATATACTAGCGTACTATTGATCACAATAGCAACGATGGCGCAAGAGAGGAGACCAACAAGACTGGGAGGCTAGATGGTGATGATTGATGCATGTACATCTTGGGTTGTTTTTAGCTTTAATTTCTCTTAATTATTGTGATAATCTTGGTGAATTATTGTTATTAATGGATCAATCAAACAAACTTGATGTTCTTTGAGTTGTGTTTGTGTTTTTAGAGAATTCACTAAGAGTTTTAGGTGATTAAAGATCAAACAAAGAGGATTGAAGAAAGGAGAACGAAGCAGAGAAGAAAAGAGAAATTTGGCTAGGTGTTGAAGCCCACATATAATGTGGAGAGCCCACGTCATACATGGGAATTAAGTCAGAAAATACAAGATTGGACAGAGAGCCCACGTTATACGTGGGGCTCTCACGTCATACGTTGGAATTAAATCAGAAAATGCAAAATTGGACAGAGAGCCCACGTTATACGTGAGGCTCTCACGTCATACATGGGAATTAAGACAGCAAGTGCAGAATGCCCACGTTATACGTGGTGCTCTCACGTCATACGTGGGAGTCAAGACAGCAAACCCAGATTTGGGCAGAAACTCCACGTTATACGTGGAGAAACCCACGTTATACGTGGGAGATGAATTCCAACATCCAAGAAGCCTATTTTGACCACTTCAACCAAGATCTTTCAAGCCTCAAATCCATTCATCAATCAAGGACACATTTAGAAGATTCAAGTGAAGATTGATTGGAGATCAAGTGAAGAGATAAGAATTGTAATCATAGGAGATAAGATTAGGATTAGATTAAGATAAGATTAGATTTTGATTTGAATTTAGATTAGGATTAT
>JASCZI010120904.1:118429-138256 GCA_036250425.1 Stylosanthes scabra | reverse complement strand
TTGCAGAGCCCGAGATAAGGGGGGTATGCCTAAATTGGTAAATACCCCCCAGCGGACCTATTTTGGTAAAATTTCTATTTTTTTTATTTAATTATATAAAAAATCCTTAACAACTTGAAGTGTGAATTTCATGCGAAGTTAGCTTTAGGTGAGTTTCCACCAAAAGTTAATTAAGGACCAAATTATAGTATAAAAAGTTCATGGACCAATTTTACTATATGCTCAACGATGAAATTTGATTGCACCCGGGGGATGAGAAGGGCAGAAGAGTAATTAATTACACAATCGGAAAAAAGAATGAAAGTTGGAGTAATGGAGAGGCAAAAGCAAGAGCGTTCCCGCCTAATTTGGTCCCTCACTCACTATTCGCTTTCTTTCTCCCTCTAAAAAGTGAAAAACCCTTCTCTCTCTCGCCGGAAGGGAGGACAAAATGGGAATACAGGGTCTATTGCCGCAGTTGAAATCGATTATGTCTCCGATTCACATCAAGGAGCTTGAAGGGTGCAGTGTTGCCGTGGACACATATTCATGGCTCCACAAAGGCGCACTCTCTTGCAGCACCCAGCTCTGCAAAAACATTCCCACAAACAGGTCACTCACTCTCTCACTAACATTTAAATCTTGTATGCTTTCTGCGATTTACTCACATTCTTTCTATCTATTGTTTCAGGCACATTGAGTATTGCATGCATAGGGTGAATTTGCTGCGCCATTTCGGTATCAACCCTACTCTTGTATTTGACGGTGGACTTCTACCAATGAAGGCTGAACAAGAGAATAAGCGTGCCAGGTACCTTTCAATTCATGTCCTATTCCTAATTGTTTTTGCACTTGTGCCAATGAAACAATTACTTTATAATAAGCGCAGGGTAAGAAACGAGAATTTTGCACGAGCTGTTGAACATGAGTCTAATGGAAATAACACTGCTGCTTTTGAGTGCTACCAGAAAGCTGTTGATATTTCGCCTCTCATTGCGCGCGAGCTAATTCAGGTAGTTGGTTGTTATATTCCATTTGGTTAACATGACAGAAACAGTTAAATCCTTTTCATGAATGTTTTATGCCATAGGTATTGAGGCAGGAGAATGTGCAGTATGTTGTAGCTCCTTATGAGGCTGATGCTCAGATGGCTTTCTTGGCAATTAGTGGACAGGTTGATGCAGTTATAACTGAAGACTCTGATCTTATACCATTTGGATGCCCAAGGGTAAGTATATCAGCCTTTAATTTAACATTATATGTGTTACTGATTTGTTTTTCTGTATAATTTGATATGCTTACTTGTTTTTTGTTTAGATTATCTTCAAAATGGACAAGTTTGGCCAAGGAGTTGAGTTTCGGTACTCCATGTTACAGAAGAATAAGGAGCTTTGTTTTGAAGGATTCGACAGACAAATGCTTCTCGAAATGTGTATCTTGAGTGGCTGTGACTATCTTCAGTCCTTGCCTGGTATGGGCCTGAAAAGAGCTCATGCAATCATTAAAAGGTTTAAAAGTTATGACAAGGTAAGTCTGCCTCATACACTTGACAAACATAATTCTACATGAAATTTGTTGTAAATTGTAATCCATCCTACTTCTGATGACAATATTTCAGGTTCTTAAGCACTTGAGATACAGTGGTGTTTCTGTGCCTCCCTTATATGAAGAGTCATTCAAGAAGGCTATACTGACTTTCTACTTTCAACGGGTGTATGATCCAATTAATGAAAACATTGTCCATTTGTCTAATATACCTGATGATATTGGTGACGACTTAGATTTTTTAGGCCCATATCCTTCAATTTTAAGGTTCTGTTACTATGTTATATCTACATTGCACTGCTCTGTTATGTTCAATACACTGAAATCATACCTTAACCTGGTATACACCATTGCCAAAAGATATAGCGCAAGGCATAGCAAAAGGAGATATTGATCCGTTTACCAAAATGCCATTTGAGGTACTCATTAGTTTCTTCTTTCTCTTTCATGTCTGATGCTTCCTGATTTTTATACAAGGGTGGAAAAATCACTACCTTTCATGTTTTCCATGAGAAACAATGATGTTACTTTCAGCCGCTATTATCACTCAGCATACTCAATCTTCATATTGTGATGAGACACATCGTTATGGGAACAAGAATTGTAACATAGAAACCATTTGTCTAGAGGTACTTTCAGCTGATATTTGTTTCCTTTACAAATGGCAGGGGGTGAATCTTAATGACAGATTAGCAACTGCTGGAACTTCTCAATTTAAAACTCTTCATTCTGAAAGTGTTAAGAAAAAGATTGATCTGCCTGTGCAAAAAAATCTCTTGACTAAGTATTTTTGTATCCTCCTATCTGAAGTATTTTCAATCAATTTAGCATATTTAAAAGAGTTGGAAGCAAGGTCGCCATTCCATAGCTCACAGGCATACTGCCTGATGCTTTGGCTTCCAATTCAAAAAAAAAATGTGATTACATAACATTCAATTCAAAGTAGTTGTGAAAAGGCAACAAAGTTTACAAACTACAGAAAATTGTGGTGGAATTTAAGCCTCAATGTTTTTAATGCTAATGTTTTCTACCTATTTCTATTCCTCCTTAAGTTCTTTTTCCTTAACCTTGAAAAGGTTTTGCATCTATTGAAGCAAAAAGGAATTTCAGAGCACCTCGGGTATCACCCACCCCTGCTAATCAAAGTACATTTGATTCCTCTTCTATCAATTCCATGGAACACGAGACTTCAGAGGTTATGGCTAGCAAGACAAAGAACTCCACTGCATCTGTAGTTAACTATGAGAATTTGGACTCAAACAGTAGCCCTCCTCCGGCAAATGACTTTGTAAGTTGCCTAACTTAATGAACTATAATAATCAAACCTGTGTTCATCTGTAGACTAGTTATTTTCTTAAATATATATTTACTTATCACTTTCTTTCTTTAGATTGAAAACAGCTTAGCAACCAATTTTTCTGAGTATATGAAATCTCCATCTCATGGTATGTATAGACTGTTAATTTGCTTTAGAGGCAAAAATGTTATCCATTATGCCTCTCTAGTTGATACTCATTTCATTGTCTGCATGTATTAAGTTTCTATGGTGGATGAGAGAAACAGAAGTCCTGAACACACAGTACTACGACAAGTTAGACAGCCAATTCATAAACCCTGTGTAGGGTTGCATAAGGAGCATGAGCACGCACTTGTTCAAGACAAAATTGAATCAAAACCCGAGGTAACAAGAAAGGTTGTAAGGAGTGCTTATTTTAAGCACAAAAAAGTAGAAAAGAATGATTATGATGATAAACAAGCTCACAAGTCTGAAGCTGGCACTAAAACAATTTCCATAACCGACGGTGATTCAAGTGGCAATCTTATGAAGAATAAAGACTTGAAGAGGAAAACCTCCCCTAATGACAACATTCACAATGTATAGTTTTCTCACTTTGAACTTTTGTTTCCTTTATTGTAGTTTGCTATTATATTCATATACCGGTTGTTTTATTTCATCCAGGAAAATTTGCAGCCGAGATCTGTTTTTCCTACATCACCTCCTCATGATAATGGTAACTTTCAATTAGATCCTGTCTTATGTGATTATCACACTATTTCAGCAATTAATTTTTTGCATCTATACATACATCCTTTTAGGTTACTCTGATCACAATGATGATACACCACCCAGAGAAAATAATAACGGTGAAGATAAATTTGTTGTGAACATTTCCCACCTAGGCCATTATTCAGAAATAGCTGAGAAATCTGTAGAAAGATTTGCCTCTTTGATCTCATCTTTCAGATGCTCTTCTGGCTCTCGTGCCAGTGGTCTCCGTGCTCCTCTAAGAGATGTTCGGAACACTTGCAATAAGAGGTAACGTATGAATTAATTTTCCCTTTAACTTTTATATTGGACGCTGATTTGTTTCCATATGTACCTGCTGAACTCAGGCCAACAAATGTGGATTTCGGACAATATGCATACGTGTCAAAACAAAGGAAGAACAGCAGAGCAGAACTTGACTGAAGATTAGGTTATCTTTTGAACACCATCCAACCTTGCCCAGGACCTGTATTGAGTTGATTTTCATCGAGAACTGTAAATTGTGTTCCTGATTTAATCACCCTTTTTTTTCTTTTGAAACGCTTGCGTTGTATTTCTTCATTTAACAACCACACCTAAGATCAACTTGTCTCACGAGTCAAGAGAGCATTATTGAAACAGAGGAAGCTTTAATTGTTTGAGGTCATTTTCCTGACTAATTGTATATGATGGAGTATGTCACTCTGTATCCATCATTTTCATTTATTCATACCAACTATGGAATAGAAATATTAATTCTTTTTTAGATCACTATTCACGTACAATTGCCCATCTTAAATCTGATTTTTTGTAATACACAGTTTGTGCAATGCTGTACTTACCATCCAATTTATTGGTCCCTTGCCTCCTTCCAATTGGGTAAACACTAAACAGTTCAGGTTACAAGATTAGTATCTTAAACCAAATATTTATCAGCTTATGCCAAGTGATGGGACATCTACTAGGGATTGAAGAATTAACTGATACATCAGTTGGTATTAACCGACAATTATGGTAGTGTGGCAGTCACCTAAAAAAACATAACAAGACGAGTTCCAAAACTTTCTGACCTACAGATAGTTAAAGGTGGGAGAAGGGTGTTAGCTAAGTTGATCGTGTTGATGAATGATCTGCCATGTTACTTAAGAGATTGACAACATCATTTGAGGTTTTAAGTAAGTAGCGTGCACTTGATCTCTTGCGTGCAACAGCACAAGAGAAGTAATTATCGCCTTGAAGATCGAGCACCGAAGAGCCCTCATGCAGCGATACTCTATCATGATATGTTGGTATCCATGGATCGCCACTTGCATGATCGATTTCTAACTTTTCTATGGTTGACATTGAACGTTGCTTCTTATAGCGACCTGCCTTAGACCCATTTTTGCTGAGTGGAAATTTTTGCTGAGGTGATGACCTTAAAGAATTGGATGGCATAGCTCTTACTAATGCTGATGATTCACAAGGAAGTTCTGGTTCAAAGAATTTATAGACATCTTCATCCTGAAATAGTTTATTTCCAGCAATAAATTTGTAAATCATCACTTCTTTTTCAAGGACTGTAATTGTCACTTTAATCTTCTAGATTAGCTATAAGACATGTCATTTTATCCCTATCTTGATCCATCTCAAATCTTTATTTCCCTAGATATTTTCATTTCAAGACTAACAGTTTTCATGGTTCATGGAAAATGTTAGATTCCTGATTATGGTTACCAATCTGCAGTCATGCTTCTCAATTATTAACCCTAATAGATTCAAAAAACACAATGTCACAACTAATGACAGAAACATCAAATAAAGAGCACCTTTGGAAGAAAGTGCCCGATGCATAAGACATAATCAATTGGAGCCTTCATTCCTTTGTCATGAACAATCTCTCCTAAGATGCGATCAATAGCTGCTCCCTATATCAAAGTTGGAAATTCAAAAATGAATGTACAGAGAAAGCTATAAATAAGGCGCCACTAGCCAACAGGAATTGTTTGTACCTTTGAGACACCAATTGCCCTGACCTCAACAGATCGACCACCTTGGACAACATCAAGAGATGCGTTTGATATTGGTCCTGTCCAAAGATGCTGAAGCAGATCTCTTGCTTGAATCCTTCCAAACTCAATATCTGACATTCATAGTCAAAATAAATTAGATATTTGCTGGGGTATAGAGATGATGCTTGTCAGCATAAATATATTGTTTGAAGAAAATCAGTAACTTGAAATTGAAAAGGGAAGAAGGCCAAATTAATGACATACCTGCATACTTGTAATTCCATACAACTGAAGTTTCACGAAGCTCAAAATGAGACCGTGGTGTTCTTTCCGTAAAATACTCAAAAACATGCTGCATTTTTTTAACATAGTTATGAAAAATCCAAACTTGGAATCAAACAAATAGAATTTAGTTTTGTGATCATGTAGAAGCCAATCTACCTTTACGCTATCAACCCAATCCATGTGTAAATTTTCAGGCATGGTTGTCATCCATTCACCGGAAGTGTGCCGCAGAAACATCCCATTTTCTGCAGCTAACCATAGATTGTATTCACTGAAATTCTGTAGAAAAATGTAGTTAGTCCACAACTAAATGTTGCTGCCGATAATCCTAAAATAAAAGAAATAATCTGGAGAATACTTTGTCCAGGACAGTTCGATCACTCCCACTCAGAACAACAATTGTTGTCTTTGGATCATCAGATAACTTCTTTAAAGGTTTCTTTATATTTGGATGCAATCTAAGTTCCATTTCTCTAATTTGACCACCCCTTCCAAGGGCATCCACTGGTTCTGTCAAAGTGGCATTGAAACCCTGCAATGAAGCAAAAATGGTATGCTGCTGAAAAGTATCTCACAAAGATGTCAAAATTATCATATCAAAGGCAAGTTTTTTCTCTTCACAAAAGACAAGTGGAAGCAGATCAGTCCTGATGACTGATGTGCATATCTCTTAACATATGCAGCGCATTTATGTTTGTGAAATCAAGTTTATTTCTAATAGCAAATTCCAACATAAAGATAGGGTGAAAATTCCAGAAGAGATATTAGTGTTTGGTGATCTCACAGCTTACCAGTATAATTAATCGGTTATTTGATTTTGAATAACAATCAACTGCCACTTCCTTGGGAAGTAATGGGGGAACTTGTCTTGTCCTAAGCTGGGCTTCGACAATGGTATCATTCAGTTCACTGAGTAAAGAAAAAGTGAGCCTAGGATGAATAATGATTCAATGCAAAAGAAGTGGTCTTGAACACTAATTCATGTCCAATATTCCAACTTATTTTCTTCTTACATTTAATAGTGCTTGCATCTGAAAACAGAAATTATCAACTTCTGCTGAAATGCATTAGACCATTATCCTCATCAAAATAGTATAGTAGAAAGTAGGTTTTTTATTTAATGCGTAGTGGAAAGTAGGTTATTAGCAACCTCAAGGTATCAAATGTTATCATCTGTGACTTTTCCACTTTGTTTTTTCTATTGCAGGTAGGAAAGCGGATTTAGAAGGAAAATGAAGAAAAAAGAGAATTGATTCAAGAAAAAAAAATGCATTGTTAAAGGGTTAAAACCTCACAAAAGTTGCTGCCCATTCTTGTGAAGTGTGTGTTGTCACATGCTTGAAGTTAACTAGATGCCGTTTTTCTCTTTCATCAGCTGGCATATCCAATGCATAACAAATAGAAGCAGCAACCTCTGTCACATTCCATGGATTTACCAAGATAGCACCAGCACCAAGAGACTGTGCAGCTCCTGCAAACTGATAACCAATGAAGAATTCAAAATTATTTGAGTGGTACTTAAGGATACAAAGGACAAGTTTGTCATGCTTCATTTAAAAAAAAAAATACCTCACTTAAAATTAGAACCCCCTTCTTGGAAGCTTGACATGCGACAAATTCATAGCTGACAAGATTCATTCCATCCCTTAGAGATGTAACAAGCGCCACATCTAAACGACATGTTAGTCAGAGTGATGCTCAATCCTTAAATGCATAAAGAAAAAGGAGAACCAAAAGTCCAAAAACCCTGGTAATTATATCACAGGAAGTGTATTTTAAATGTGATCCCTTTCTACATATTTTCATCTTTTTTCCTTTTTATGTTTTATACATTTTACCATGTATTTATTTCCTTAGCTCTAGGGGTCTTGTTCAAAATATTTCAAACAAATATGAACTTGTTGCACTGATGTTATCCTTTAATTCTTGATGAATAGGTTCTATGTAGTATTGGCGACAGCAAGATTCATATATTATGAGCAGAGCAAGAGTTTAGCAAGATAATGAAATTTATTTTTAAATTTCACTGCTTTACCATCTTAGATATCATAATGCTTGCATAAAAAAAAAAAAAAAAAAAAAACCTTAGAATAAAAAAATCAGGACAGCATGGGACAAAATCTTGTATGTTATAGCAGAAAATGAGTACCAGTAACAGCATAGAGTGCACATAATGCATAAAAGTCAAGTGACCGATCCTGTAACAACAGAAATAGATGGTTAGAAATCAGAAATCTTCACATGATCTGCTAAATAACAGTAGCTTTAAGATCTCAAGTAAATTAAAGACTTTGCGAGAGCTAGTATCCTTACTTAAGCAATAAAAAAGAAGAGAGTCAAAATGTATGACTAGTGTGTGCAAATAACAACCAAAATAGTTTCTTGAAATCCAATAAATTATACTTTAGCTTTAAGGAACAGTGGTTTATAGTGGTAGAATTGCGAAAGACTAACAAGATGGTGTATTGGAACAGCAGTAAGGGTTCCAAATCTTCCATTGATGCGGCCAACAATCTCGTGCACCTGACTTGTAAGCTTTTGATCTGTCAAAGCAATGTGTAAACAAATCTTGCAATTAATATAGAATAAAGAAGATACTGGTATGCCAAGAAGAAGAAGCTACAAGAGGAAAATGGAAGGACTTTTCGTTTCCTGTTTACAATTACTGTATCATGTGTCATAATTTTGTGAAGGAAAACTGATAACAGGAAACAAGAAAGGTAACAGAAAGAAGAATGAGAAACAAAAACCAAATAGGCCTTATATGTGAAAACAGAATGAAATAATTTTAGATAGGAAATTGTAACCAATTTTTAAGAGCATAAAAGTAACCATGGGGAGCACTGCCTTTTGAAGAAATAATGAATTAGTTGGTTTTAGCTTATTGATTGTTGTTAATGTTTATTGAAAACCACACGGTATAGCAAGATTTGACTCAGCCTACAGAAGTTGAATCCATTTCTTACTCTTTTAGTGAATATCGGGACCATAACGTTTAATGTTCTTACTGTTTAGTGAATATCTGAACCATAAAATAAAAATGAGATGACAAGCAAAATTAAAAACAAAATTCATGTATATACGTGTCTAAAGTAAGAGTATAAATTAAGGAGGTAACATACATTCAGGAACATCAGTCCTAGTTGGTACAGCAATTTGCAGCAAGACAACTTTATCACGCCAGCGTGGGTTCTCCTCAAGGAACTTTTCAAATGCCAATATCTTTTGGGGAATTCCTTTTATCATATCAAGACGATCAACGCCCAACATTACCTGTCCGTTAGATTATAACATAAAGTTATTCAAATGACACAAATTTATCAGCAAAGCACACATGGAAATCAAGGAATGGTTGCAATAACTGCAAACTGTTTTTGACATATAAAGCTCTACCTTTCTGCCTGCAAATCTTTCTTTCAGTTCTTTCATGTGCTCCTGAACTTCAGGGAGTTCCAGGGCTCGAATAAACCGATCAGAATCAATCCCAATAGGAAACTGAATTTCCAAACTCCCAAAAAAATTAAAAAAAAAAAGTGAATCATGAGAAGGAAATCAGTAAGTACATATTCATTTGTATTTATTTAATGCAGGTGAACATTCTACAGAATATATGAAATTCCAGCTCTACTGTGAGCTGTATAGAAAAGATAGAAAACATGAGAATTTTTACCGCAGCCACACGAGTTAGCTTCCCTTGATCTTCTACTCCTTCAGGTGTACCTTCAAGCCCAAGAATGCGAGTACAAGCACTTACAAAATGTCTGGCATAATCATAAGTATGGAATCTGGGATGCAGGCAGATGCAAATATTAAAACCACAACAGAAAGACAAGGATCCTGGAACCCATAACAACCATAGCGATACACAGCATCAAATAATATATAAGAAAGTTAAATTAATTTTATTTTAACAAGTTTGCTTAATTGCCTTAACAAAATTAGTAAATAACAATTTGATAACACTGAGATACAAAAATAACTTACCCTACCAAGTCAGCAGCAAGTACAGATCTCAAAAGCTCTGTTCTTGATGGCAAAGTCCTATGTATTTCTGAGGAAGGAAAAGGAGTATGAAGAAACCAGCCAACTTTCATTTTGTCATTGTATTCTTTTAAACATTTTGGAAGGAACATTAGATGGTAATCATGGCACCAAACAACATCTCCTTCCTTATAGTACTTATTTACTACATCAGCAAACATCTGGTTTGCCTTCTTATATGCATCAAATTGAGATTGGAAGCTACGAGTGGTAGCAAGTCTGTCTTCTTGTGGAAGGCCAAGATAATGAAAAAGAGGCCATAAGATGTTGTTGCAGTAACCGTTATAGTACTGATTCACAATATGCTCATCAAGAAATACTGGAATGCATCTCTGCAGTTGACAATGCATAATTAGGAGGATTCCATAGTTCTCATGCTCGAAAATTATATATTAAAATTTTAAAACATATGTGTCGCGCGCTCACATGTGTGTAAGTGTGAGAGAGAGAGAGAGAGATAAGTTTGTTACCATTTCAGCTAAGGCTTTAGTCAATGCTTTCTGCCCAACACCATCAGATACATTCACACCAGCCCACCCAATCCATCTAGTTTCAAACTCCTTTACACCTTCAACAGGGAAAAAGATAAAAACCTTCATATATAACCTTCACTTTGACAATAGAAAGTTAGAAAGATTCATATCATTGTTATGACCTGTATGAGATCATCAACAAAGGTAATTAAGCTGAATTGAAGTAAAAATAGAAATACATAATAAAAAAATTAACTCAGAGATGACAAACATTTTCTTGCCTAAAAGTGCACTGACTAGGCCGCCAACACTGATCTCAAGGTGAAATGAGTCCTCACCCTCCCTAACAGCTGATACAGGCAACCTATTAGCTACCACCAACAACCGTTGCTTGCGTGGCCGCTCATCCGGCCATTGATTTCTGTCTGAAAAAACTCTTGCAACAGCAAGTGCTTCAGAAATGTCTTCCTCATTGAGAGAATTAAAACTGTCACTCTCAGTTAACGAGTCACCATAAATGTCACCATCTCTTGCCTCCTCAAAAAACTTGTTCGACTTTCTTAGCTCTCTTTCCCTCAATAGCCTCTCTAATCTTGATCTGGGTGTTATAGGAATACAGTTATAACTGTTCCCTCGCATATGCTTGGCCTGAAAATTTTTAAATTAAGACATTTCACTCAAGTGATTTCTACAAAAAAAAATGCAGTCATTTTAAAGTAAAATAGTATTTTCCTACACAATATATCCAACAATCAAAAGTCCTCAAACAAATCTGTTGCATTTTGATTTCAAATACAATGACATTCAATTCCAATTATGTATCAAATATGAAAGTTTCACTCAAAGGAACTAACGAGCATGCTATTATAGTATGATCCATATATAATGCATTCATTGGTGAAACAAATAGCCATTTCATTACGCATTGAAAGAAATGATAAAAAGAAAAATTACTGTTCAATAAGTGAATGTGTACAAACAACCGATCCAAATAACGTGATTTATCACACAAGAACAAATTGGCAGAGGCATGGAAATGAAGGTAACAAAAAAATGGAAATTGAAGGGGGCAGAAATGAGAAACTTTACCATAGCCCATGTATAGGGAGGGTGTAACCTGATGAAATTGCAGAGTGGAGATCCCTTAAGATGATATCACAAGAATATCCATTCCACAAGTGATGGAAATACACGTGGTGACCATAACAACGGAACATGAAACTTATCCATAATAGTGTATCCTTTTCCTATGAATGTGATAAAAGGCATGGATGAGTGTCAAAGGAATTGGATGGAAAAAAGGAGAGCATCTAAATAAACCCCCCTGAGGAATGAAGATGAAAACACTTGAGATGCATTGCCATTGACAATGCTCCTTTGTGGACTTTGAAATCACACACCTCGCTGCTAACACCTGTTTGCACCCAAAAAAGAATCATTCGTAAACAGAAGCAATGAGTTACAAGGCGATGCATCATAAATAATGTAGTATTCATATGGACCCCACCAAGATACGATATTCTTGTTTCTTCTTCCTCTTTTCTTGGCCCAACTTTAGCAACTTCATTAATTAATTATAATATATATAATAACTGTTGCACAGCGTGGAAATATCACAAATATGCTTTTTTCTAATAAAAAAATGTAGTCTTTTATAATATATAACAAATAATAATAATGATGATGATATATAAAATCTATAACAGTAGGAAAAGATTGAGAAATTACCGAATTTTCAACAGCATCAGCTAGATCAAACGGAGTGAGTGACGAATCTTGATCACCGAGCCCAAAAATTAAAAAAAAAAAAGAAAAGAAAAAGAAGAAAAGACGAGTCTTCAATTCTTGATGATATCTTAAAACAATGTAATTATAAATTTGTGAGGAAATGCATTACTGTGATTTCTATTTTCTTGGCAAGAGTTGTTGTTGATTTTCCACGATCTTCGTCACTTGCATGCTACTTTCTTCTGAACTTTCAAAGCATGAAGGAATCAAGGAGTGCGAAGTGAAGTAAACGCATCATGGAAATGTAGAAACAAGGAAGAACCCTAATGGCATTGATCTCGATTCTTGAGAATGCAACTACGCTATGCTCTGCTACGCCTAGGAGGAGGATTCATGCAGAATTATAAAACGAAACCGTAAATGAATTTCTCTCTCAGACTCACACTCTCACTTTTTCTTGGGTGGTAAGAGGGAAAAAAATGTGTACAATGGGCAGAAAAGGGAGGCCCATATATAGGGTATGAAAGTCGGTTATTGGGCTTTAAATTTACGCTAAACCTGAGCCCATTTAGTACTATCTGGGCTTACATGGCTTAAAATTCACGCATGGGGCTTAGATGGCTTAAAATTAACGCTTCGACCTAAAACTCACATAAACCACTTACTACTCATTAATCACTCGTCAATACCAAAAAAAAAAAATCATTAATCACTCGTAGTTAGGTAAAAAAAAAAGAGTAAAAGATACGTATTATTAGTTGGTATAAGATATTAAAATGAAAATATATACTTTTTTAATAGCTACTTTTATAACTCTTGTGAAAATTAAAAATTGAGTAAATTTTGAAGGAATTTTTTTTTTCTTAATAGTAGTAGCTAATTAATATACTTTTTTACTATCAAAATTTCAAGGTTATTTATAATAAAAATAAATATTAGATAACCAATTTTTTTTAATATTTAAGTTAATATTAGTCAAATTTTCGTTTCTTTTTTAGTAATAATATTTTAAGAAAAAATATTGTAGGTCGAAATTTGATTCGCAATAACTTGCCTTTTTTTAGTTTTTATATTTATTAATTATTATTGGAATAAATACATAATATTAGATATAATAATTTATTAATTATAAATATTATTTACATAAAATTATAGATATTAAATTAAATAAAATAATTTTAAATTATTATTTTTTTTAGTCTCTTATTACCATTTTATGCAAATGCCATATGCCTTTGTTTGCTTAGACTACAAAGCTAAATTTAAACATAATTTGGATTGATATTCAACATTTATTTGAACAATAATATTGAATAATCCATAAAAATTCAGTTAATATTAGCCAATAATTTAAATTAAATATTTTATTATTTTAAATTTTGAATATTATATTTTTATTGTTATTTTTAAATTATTCTATTGCTAAAAAAAATTATGAATGTTTCACTAACTTTTATCAAGTATGAATTAGAGTAGGATAGAGCTGAGAAAAGCATTTAGAGCTACGAGGCAAAATTCGAAGGTAACAGGCTAGCCTGGGGAAGAACACACTTGCAACTTGCAACACATTTTCCCTCATAAATACCACCATGTGGTGGGTGTTGAAATCATCTTCAATTCCTTATTGCACATTTTAATATAGATGATGCAATATATAAAAAAAATTATTGTATAGTTTTCAATTAAATTTATATATTTAATTAGATATTTTTAAGTAAAATATTTAAAAATTAATTATTTTTAATAATATCATAATATATGATTGGATTTATATGTAAAACAATATTATCAATGTAAAAAATTAAAGTCATATAATGACTAAATTTGTATTGAGAAAGTACGTAGAGCTTAATTTGAATTCTATAATACTAATTTCTCAGTTCTGTTGTTCATTATTGTTTTTCCGACTAGAACAAAATAAAATAGTGTTTTGACAAGAATACTCAAATCTCATATTAAAAAGTTTTCTCAAATTAAAAAGAAAAAATAGTGATGTTATTAGTTTTGTTAATAATTATTGTGATCAAGCCATACATCGGATTATTATTGGTAACACAATGTAACCTCATTATTTTCAATCTCTACTACTACTGCTACTTTAATAATAGAACAAATTAAACAAACTTCAAATTTTATTATTTTTCTTTGATGTATGTTGACCACCATATCCTGGCTTCCATATTTAATGATACTTCTATGGATCCAGAATTACTAATCCAAATGCAAATGTCAACGACAACTTGACAAGATGACCAATCTTGTATACCATATCCATTAATACTAATTAATTACTCCTAACCCAACTACTACTAATAAATGCAACACTAACATTTTAAGAGCAGTGCGTATTTATAAAAAAAAAAAAAAAAAGATTTATTTATTTTGTGTTCTAAAGACACATATTAAAAATTATAAAAATAAGAACACAGTTTTAATAATAAAGGTTCCCGTACTTTCTAAAAAAAAGTTTCAACATTCTTAACAATTACTTTGAGAATTTTGCTAACAAAATCCTTTAAAAGTATAAATTTTAAGATTTTCATATATTAATCAATATCAATAATAATGTTTTCATTTAGAAAAAGTATAGGTAATCAATAATTTTCAAACCAATAAATCAGCCAATAAAAAACGGAACATTCATAATCACTATTAATAGAACATCCAAAAGTGATAGAACATCTAAAATTTAAAGCAACTATCAGCCAACTTTAGAAAGAGAACATCTGAAATCTACAAACAAAACATCCGAAACCTAAAAAAATAGAACATCTAATTCAAGTTGTTAGCTAATATTAGCTGAATTTTTATTGTCTACCTAGCATTGCTCTTTTATTTAAACTTAAATAATGTTACATGCATGCATGAATGCATGATCAATAAAATTTATCAATAAATAAATAATTTTAAATGTTAAATTAAATGGAGTAATTTTGTGTTATTTCCTTTTAAATAAAATCAGTTTAGGAAGTAGGAAGTTACTGAATTTTGATGAAGAGTGTGAGGAGTGAGGATTGAGAAGGGTGAGTAGTGTGGACTTTATGCTTTAAATGCACAATAATGGAATACTCAAAACCAAGCATGTTACTTCGGTTACGACTTGGGCAAAAGCATTCAATTTTTCTACCAACTCACATTAATTATCTTGCATGCATGCATGCCTAATGCCTTCATAAAAAACACCACAATAATATATATCATAAGCTTATTTTTATGTAGCACTTGTCTTACTCTTGTGTTAGGCTTGCTAAGTTGGCATCAAATTATTAACCAGCTGTTTCTTGTTTGCATGTCAACGTTTCCTTTCCTCAATAATTTTGTTTTTCAAATTAAGGTAAAATGGTAATTGTAAGTATGATTAAATTGAATCTTTGAAATTAAATTAACTTTGTATGCAAAACATTATTAGTATTAGTAGAATATAAATATAGAAGTAATAAATTTACAAACATGCTATTTAGCCAACACTTGACCAACAATAACCAATAATAATATACTGGATCGGTCCACTCTAACAAAAAAAATCCAAATCTAATCACTCTCAATTTTCACTTTCACGGTTACCATCTCTCATCAGAAACAATAATCTCCATTAGTTCTCACCATTAATGTCAAAATAGCAACAAAGAGCACGCGTCTTGTTTCACCACAATGGCGAGGAAGATAGATGGTCACCGTAACAACTTTGAAGATTATTTTTATTCTTTAACCCCATTCACAAGAATAATTTTCTTATTTTGTATTAGTTTTTAATTGTCAACAATCTTTGTTTATTCATTTAATCACTAATCAAAATATATTATCTTGGATGTTCACTATGGTTACGGTGAATGTTTATTTTTTTAATATGAATGTTTACTTTTTTTTTTCTATGTTCATTTTGTTTCTCATGTCGTATTTGTTCACTTTATATGGCCCCTGATTTGCATTTTTCATATTCTGGTTGCTGAAATTATGTGTGAGAATTTAGTTGTTATTCCTTAAACCAGTAAAGTTGATCAAGAGTTTAGTTGTTATTCCTTAATCCAGTAAAGATGATCAATTTATTCAAAATTCAATCGTTCACTAAATTCAACACGGATGATCACTATCATAAAAAAATTAGAAACAAGCAAGGAAAAAAATTTCAACCTCATCTGAATCTTTATAAACTTGATTCATTAGTGTGAGACACTAAAAATTCACAGAAATCATAATAAAAAACAGAAACATGTGTTTGTTCAAATAATAGAAAAAAATGCATAAAAAAAACAATGAAAAAAAATGATAGATGGAACTATTAAATATATGTAGTTTGTGAGAAGATGGTGGAGACTATTCTTTTTAGTAGGTTTGCGGTGAAAAAGAGGAAGAAAGGGTTGAGAAAAAATGAAAAAAAAAATTGAAAGGAAAAGGGAAGAGAGAATAAGTTGTAGGGAAAAAAAAAAGAAATGATGGAAGTGGTGATGTAAAGATATGACGAAAAAGAAAAATAAAAGAAAAAGAGAAAGAGAAAGAATTGATTGATGTTGGTTATTTTATTTGTCGTCTATCTAATTTTTTTTATTAAAAATATTTTTTGTTTTCTGACAGTTAGCTATGTTTGACGTGAACATGTGAAGATAGCATTATTAACAATGTGCTAATAATAATGAAGTAATTGAATGCTACTGTACCTGCCAACGAAATTTCTCCCTCTGTGGTATTAACTTGTACATGATGAAAATGATAACCAAAGATAGAATAATTAATTAAAATCCTTAATTAATTAATTATCTATTTGAATTATTAATTCAATGTAACAAAAAATCGTAGTAACATATTTGATGCTATTATTAGTAAATGAAGTGGTTTGACATAAAATTTGATATTTGCACGAAGTCGTCACATCTAAAACATGAACTTTGGGCCTACATTGAATGCCCTCAGATAAATTAAAATCTACTGACTCATAATCATGATCATGGATTCTCTACTTGGTTCTGTTGTTCTTCAAGTAAAAATTCATTGGCATTTTTTATAGAAAAGAAATGAAAGATGTTAAAGTCATGCATATAGATAAAGTAAATGGCAAATGCAAAACTTTCAAGTTCTGTTCATACAGAAATTTATTAATCACTTCATTCTTTTCCGATGCCATCATAATAATGTTGACAAATACGAAGGATAGAATGCTCAAGGATGATTGTTATAAGAGAAAATACTTAGAGTTAATATATTTAGAAGTCAATATGTTTATATAATTATTAATTATATCATTAACTTAAGTTACTTATGTTAACTATGGTAAAATTAATTTATTTTTTAATATGAGTACTTTTTAACTGTAAAAAAAATTGTGGATAATTTTTAAAAGTATTGATTAAAATTTTCTATGTACTCCAATTTTCCGAATTTGTCTCGCCATTTTAGAATAAACTTAGAAAAAAAGAAAAAAAAACTTCTACAATACCTAAACACTTATGATTAATCATTCTTTTGGACTGTTGTTTTGATATTGACAAGATTGTAAATTTTGTATGTCCTAAAATTATAATTAGAATTTGAATCCGATATATTGTACTTATATATTGGATTGTTCTTTGATAAAAGAAAGCATCGAATATGTAATATGGAAACAATGCTTTTTACTAACTTCAATAAGAGTAAGAGTGAATAGTGGTGCTTTAAAGTAGTTATAATTATGATTTCTTTTTTCTATGGTCTATAAGATTGGGGATGAGAGTTGGTGGTTCTAAGATTTTAAAAAACTAATCAAACAATCATTTTAAATAATAAAATAATTATAAATTTGATTTTATCACCGTGAAAATGTTAACTATAATTAATTTAAACAATTTAAATAAACTAATTAAAAGTTAACATGTCATAGAAGGTAATTTACCTTTTAATTTAAAAAGAGTTTAGTAACACTCAGCTATTTTATGGTGATGGTAAATGAGTTATTGATAATTTATATATATCATGTGGATGATCACTTTTAATATTTTTCAATTTTGGATAATAATTTAATTATTGATTCAGCGGCTCCGTAATATTAATTTCATATCATATAGTTGTTATTATTATTATTATTATTATTATATCAAGGGAGATAAATTTAAAGTAATGATGATCATCATAAACCCTTTTATAAATCTTATTGAGCTGCTCCTGCTTGACCCATTAATGTGATGATGTTGTATCATGCGGTCCTATGTGTGCTGTATGTGTAGTGAACTAGCTATACATACATGCAACTCAAATTAATAAACAAATTATTACGAGTCTCATGTCTCTCCATAATAAAATTTATAAATATGAGATATCCTAACTGAATTTTCGAACCAAGACCAAATTTCAATTATAACACAATAATGTAAAAATTAGTTTATCCTAATTCAAATTGATAGTTGTGGGTGCATTGCATTTGCATGGAGCAAATCAAAAGTTGCAATTGATGAAAAAGCAGACAAAAATTGAAAATTGAAAAGTGATATAGAGGATGCTATGACTGAGTTCATGATAGCGTGGGTCCGGGTCCATTTCATTGAATTTCACATTATATCCGCGTCAATTTAATGCACCCAACTAACTCTCCCAACAATAAAGTTAAATCTTACATTTACATTACCCCCATTCTATTTAATTTAATTTCTTCCCTACTCTATTATATATACACACTCTAACACAAATTGCTTCTCCTCACTCCTCATTCACTCATTTTCTTGCTCCAATGGATCTCTTGCTTCTTCTTGTGGTGGTTCTTGGCCTCTTGAGCAATACTAATAACATTAATGGGGTTAGAGGTGCACCACAAGTACCTTGCTACTTCATATTTGGAGACTCTCTGGTGGACAATGGCAACAACAACCAGCTTCAATCTCTTGCTAGAGCTGATTACTTGCCTTATGGGATTGATTTCCCTAGTGGTCCTTCTGGAAGGTTCTCCAATGGCAAAACTACTGTTGATGTCATTGGTAATAATATACATATATCCTACATTGCATGCATGTTTCTTCAACTCATTTATCTGCATTGTTATTGTCTAGCTAATTAACATGCATGCATCTTAATTCATCATTTCTCAGATCTTAGAGTTTATTATTCAATGTGCATGCATTGATTTACAGATGACTTTTAATATTTTATTAGGTGACAGTGGTTATTAGTTCCCACCAGCCACCACCGTTATATTTTTTCACCTAAAAGGAAAGCCTTTTTAAGATACAAATTTACAGAACAGAACAAGAACACTGTTTTAATTTGGCGGTATCCACTGCTACTATTTGATAACTATATATATATATGAGAGTTACACCTTTTGAGGTGTGTTGGTAGCACTTAAATTCTATCCACATGGGATTGTTATGTTAGATAGCATTCAATGTGGAATTTATGATAGTCTTGTAAGTACTTCTTTGACTAATAGCAGGCCTATAACTCTGATTTAGCAAATAACTTGTCTAATATATGATTTTGTTTTGAAATAATGTGACAGCTGAGCTTTTGGGATTCGATGATTACATACCACCATTTGCAACAGCTAGTGGTGATGACATTCTCAAAGGTGTCAATTATGCTTCTGCTGCTGCTGGAATTAGAGAGGAAACTGGCCAACAACTGGTTTGTACTTTGTACCCTTCATTTGTGTTCTTCTTTAGTAATCTTCAAAAGTTGTTAGTTGTTGACTATGACTCCATTTGATGAAAATTGTTCATGTGAAATGCAGGGAGGGCGCATTAGCTTTAGTGAGCAGGTGCAGAATTACCAGAACACAGTGTCCCAGGTGGTAAATATT
>JASCZI010120904.1:55134-86337 GCA_036250425.1 Stylosanthes scabra | reverse complement strand
CCTCATAAAAGGTCTCCCACCCAGTCATGCAACCGCTCACGGGCTCCCCTTCGGTGGCAAGCCCAAGCTGATACGCCACGTCCTCTAGGGTGATCGTCATCTCCCCGTAAGACAGGTGGAAGGTATGAGACCCGGGCCGCCATCGCTCCACTAATGAGGATACCAGCGCCCAATCGTGATTCCATTCAAGCATGTACGCCACATGCTCGAAGCCTGCTCGCCTAAAGTAATCCCTGGCAAACTCGTGGGGCTGCTGCAATGTATTTCGCCGAGTGCGCAAAACCCTGGCAGGCTGAAATAGAAACAAATAACGTCAAACATTGCACCCACTAAAAATATGATTTTAACCCATAATAAAAAACATAATTCACATTTCGTACAAGTGCCCCAAGCCTCCCAGCAATATGGAAATCCGGGTCTAGTCTGTACAGGCTGTCCTCGTAGCCTCTGAGTAGGTTCTGATCCATGTGTGCACACTAACTACACGAATAAATAAAAAAATAAACACATAAATAAGTGAAATAAATAAATACATAAATAAATAAATGAAAAAAAAATTACCTACATTCTAAATATCCTAACCTTAATTAACTGACATATAAATAAATATATACATAAATCACTGAATAAATAAATAACACTAATTACGTAGCATTTAAATAAATAAATAACTAAATAAACAAATAAGCAAATTCTGAGTACCATAACATTATTTAACTAACATATAAAAATAAATACCTAACTGAATAGGTAAATACAAAACTCAATTCTAGATACTCTAACATTAGTTAACTAACATATTTATAAATAAATAACTACATTCTAACTACCATAACATTGATTCACTGACATATAAATAAATAACTAAGTAAAAAATAACTAACTTCTATGTACCTTATCACTAATTAACTAACACATAAATAAATAATTAACTATATAAATAAATTATTAACTAAATATTAACATACATAAACAATTAATCTATAACTAAATTTCTAAATAAATAAATAAACAAATAAATAAATAAATAGATACACAAATAAATAAAATAAATAAATAATTAAAATAAAAAAAATAAACGTGGTTACCTGAGGGAGAGGGAAAAGAATGAGAGAGAGTTGGATTGAGAAGAATGAGAGAGAATTGGATTGAGGGAAATGAAGGTTGGTGCAAGCGAAAAATGACAAGGGAGGGCTATATATATTGTCCCGAACTGGTTGCAGTTTGCCGAGATATTAGGCGAACTGCAACTATGGTCACGGTTCGCCGCAATACTAGGCGAACTGTGACCAAATTCAAAAAAAAAAAATGATTTTGCGTAATTAATGTGTTTTTATTTTTCTAATGTTTTTTTTTAATTTATTATAAAAAGTTTTCCATAAAATTGTCTTCCCCACATTAAATGGCATCTTTATTCTTTGTAAAGAAAAAATTGTTGACATTTATTCTTTGGCCTTTTATTCTTTGTAATTTGTGAGCTACACTCGTAATTCTCTTTTCCGATTATTTGAAAATTGAAACCATTAATGTTAATGTTGGCTATCCAAAGCTTTCCGTTACACAGCACTCCTATCGGAAAAGATCCTCTAAACTTACAACATTTATAAACTATAAAGGGTCTATGGTGATAAAAGTATCTAAGTAATCTTTTAAAAATTATAAAAAATTTTAAATATGTGGCTATGATTATTTTTAATATATATTCATATTTTTTTATTTTAGAAATAACATTTGAAATTTTAGTAAATTACTAAATATTTTTACCACCTAAGAAATCTCAAACTATAAAATAATTACACAAACACTGGATTATGCTAGTTATACTTCAAAATCAGCCATTATGTATAGTACGTATTGAAATATAAAATGAAACTTAACTCATTTTTAGTATGTATTTTATATTTTAATGTGCATTATATATATGTGTGATTGATTTTAGTGTATAAATAAAATGATTGAAGTGTAATAGAGTAAATAGTTAATTAATGTTAAATTTGTAATTTACATGATGCAAATTAAATCTCACATTTTAATTTAAAAGTGATTAAATGGTCATTTTATTTTTTATTTAAATTTCCCACTTTATTAGTTGCCGTCAGTTAAAGAGAAAGTGGAACTAGAATGAAGAAGAAAAAGAGATAATGATCGGGAGTTTATGCATTAAAAAATGGTTAGAGCTTGGAGGAGAGGATAGTGTGTGGTATACTGGTATGGAAAGAGTGTATTAATGAAAATAAGCCAAAACCCAAAATGTTTTGGGAGAGAAAAAGGCATGCATAACTTTAAATATAATAAATATATAGTTATAGGTGTTATATTAAATTATAAATGCTAGATTAAATAAAATAATTTTAAATTATTTTTTCATAACGTTACTCAAAATAAAATAAATAATTTTAAAATAATAATAAAATTAAAGATGGTTTAAGATGTTGAATATAAAATTGAAAAAAAAAATTGTTTTTACCTGTTAGATTTATGTTTCAAATTAAATAGGGTTAAGAAAATAAATATTAAAAAATATATAGAATTTTGTAGTTATATATATAAATTTTCTTCTTGATTTTGTAATTTTGTTATATATACATAATAACAACAACGTAATGAATTCTTTTATCATATACCCAATTTAATTTAAATTTATTTATTCTCAATGTTAAATAATGCATAGAATTTTTTAATTGTTGATATCAAATAATTTACAATTTGAAAAATAAAATATTAAATTTAATTTCTCAAAAATAAAAATAATACAAAATCTGCTGGATGTTGAGCTGCTAGTGCCTAGTAGTACTAATGAGAAAATAAGTTGGGCTAAGATGAATTAAAGTAAATGAAACTAGTAGTAGAGCTTAGTGTTTTTTATTGGAATAGTAGAGCTTAGTGTAATTATGCATGATCCTTGAATTTAATTTTGGTGAAGGAACCTAAAAGACCCCATAATTATTAATTAAGCAGTAGCAGTAGCAGCATCTCAACAGTAACTCCAATTCCCCTTAAAAACTTTGCATGCTTCAATAACTCCCTTTTTCTTGGATAAACCAAACGCCCTTTATTCCATGCATCATGCATCTCCCTACCTACTATAAATACAAGCAACTTCTTCTTCTTCTTCTTCACTATCTCCACTTATCACATCTCATAACAACTTGTGACTTGTGACAGAAATTAAACATGGCAACAGCAAAGAAAACCAAAAGAACCACCAAAAATGAGTCATCACTTGCAGTATTGCATGTGGAAAACCCTCAACCTGTTACTTCTATTGCTCCTATTGCTTCATCATACAATGAGAAAATCCGTCCTATTCTTGATGCTGTTGAGAATCTCAGGAGACTCAACATTGCCAAGGAAGGGATTCAGCTTCCATCCATTGTTGTTGTTGGTGATCAAAGTTCTGGCAAGTCTAGTGTCCTTGAATCTCTTGCTGGCATTAGCTTGCCACGTGGCCAAGGCATATGCACCAGGGTTCCTCTTGTTATGAGGCTCCAGAACCACCCTCATCCTGAGCCTGAACTCGTGCTTGAGTTCAATGGCAAGACTGTCTCCACAGATGAAGAGAATGTGTCTGATGCTATCAACACTGCTACTGATGAACTTGCTGGCAATGCCAAAGGGATTTCCAACACCCCTTTGACATTGGTGGTGAAGAAAAATGGTGTTCCTGACTTGACTATGGTGGATCTTCCTGGTATTACTAGGGTTCCTGTACATGGCCAGCCTGAGAATATCTATGATCAAATCAAGGATATTATCATGGAGTATATTAAGCCTGAAGAGAGCATTATTCTGAATGTTCTTTCTGCTACTGTTGATTTTACTACTTGTGAATCCATAAGAATGTCTCAGACTGTGGATAAAACTGGTTTGAGAACATTGGCTGTTGTGACAAAAGCTGATAAATCTCCTGAAGGCTTGTTGGAGAAGGTAACTGCTGATGATGTTAACATTGGTCTCGGTTATGTCTGTGTCAGGAACAGGATCGGTGATGAATCCTATGAAGAAGCAAGAATGGAAGAAGAGATGCTTTTTGAGTCTCATCCAATGCTCTCCAAGATTGATAAAGCAATTGTTGGTGTTCCTGTTCTGGCACAGAGGCTAGTTCAGGTGCAAGGGATGATCATATCCAAAACTCTGCCAGAGATTATAAAAAAAATCAATGAGAAGCTGACTCACAATTTATCTGAATTGGATAAATTGCCTGTGAATCTGACTTCTGTAGCTGATGCTATGTCTGCTTTTATGCATATCATTGGTTTATCCAAAGAGTCATTGAGGAAGATTCTTCTAAGAGGGGAATTTGATGAGTATCCAGATGAAAAGAACATGCATTGCACAGCAAGATTAGTAGATTTGCTGGATTCATACTCAAATGATCTTAAGAGTTCCTTTGAGAAAGATATCACAAAAGATTTTCTCATGGATGAGATTAGGGAACTGGAGGAAGCTAAGTGGATTGGTTTGCCTAACTTCATGCCAAGAATTGCTTTTCTCTCAATACTTCAGAGGAAAGTTAAGGCAGTTTCTCACATGCCAATTGGTTTTGTGCATAATGTGTGGAGCTATCTAGAAACTGTTATGAGTTCTGTTTTGAACCGTCATTGTGAGAATTATTACCAGCTTCAGGTCTCTACAAGGCGTGCCGGCCAGTCTCTTATATCGAACATGAAGGAGAGTTCCATCAAACATGTCTTGGTGGTGGTTGAAATGGAGAAATTGACTGATTATACCTGCAACCCTGAGTTCATGACAGATTACAAGAATTTGATAGTGCAACAAGATGATTTTGTGAAAGCTGTTTTGGATCCTACTTCAAACAATGTGAACCTTGATGGTGTTGGAAAAATTGATGTTGCTCATTTGAGGCAGTATTCTAGTGTGCTTAATCAAGCTTTTGACTTGAAAGTGCGGATGATTGCCTACAGCATTGCTATGCATTTGATGTTAAGTATTCATAACCTTGTAAACAGGGACTTAGAAAAGGAGATTATTCATGACTTGATGTCACCAAGGGGTGGTGGCATTGAAAGGCTGCTGGACGAGTCACCTTCCATTGCAGGGAAGCGTGAGAAGCTGAATAGGAGTGTCAAGGTGCTGAGGGAGTCCAAGGAAACTGTTGGAAATCTTATGGACAAGATTGGATCCTATGGTGATTAGATATGATATTAACTTTTGTTTGCTTGGAGTACTTCTGGTAATTTGAATGTGGCATTTTGTTTTTATTTTCTTTCTCTTTTAATATTTAGGAAGTCCTTGTGTCAGTGAAAGTAGTTTGTTATTTATAATTATGAAAGTTGAATTAATATGTTTTCTTTGGACAATTACATTAGAATGAGAATTAAGTTGAATTGTGTTATTTATAATTCTGAAATTAGTATATGCTTTACATTAATATTGAAAATATATAATGCAGGCATTTTAGACAGAAGTTTACAGCAGGCTTTTATATGCTAAAAAAACCTAAAATAGTGATCATTAAAATTGGGCTTCCCTATGATTTTGAGCATATCTGATGCATGTCATTGCCAGAAACTGAGGAAGATATAGGTACGAAATATCCTATTGAATTGTCTGTTTGGCTTGATGTCAAACTTTGATTTTCACCATGTTGATAGATGTCTCTTGTGGCTTTAAACCTTAAATCTTCCCGGAATAGACTTGTTTCCGGGATAACATCTGGGATGCTCATTCTTTCTTCGAGCATGTTCACAACCTCTAACATTGTAGGCCTATGCGACGGAGATACATTTGTGCACAGCAGAGCTACTTTCAACAGGTTTTCTGCTTCAGTTGGGTTTACTGCTAATCCCAACCTTTCATCAACCAGTTCCATTATGTTCTGAGTGGATTGCAGATGAAATGCCTGCAATGTTAATGAATACTATATTTGTTACACAAAAACTGATGTTTGCATGGGATAACTACCAAAAGAACAAGATGGTTTTGGTTTACAATGCCTAACTTGGAAAAGAGATTGAATCATTGTATAATATACCTTATCTAAAAGACAAAAACAATCATCACTTGGCCTGTAATTTTTATTGTTCTTCCCACTGACAATTTCCAAGACCACAATTCCATAACTGTAAACATCAGCCTTGTAAGTTAGGTGACCCCATAATGCATATTCCGGTGCCATGTATCCCCTGCAAAGCAAAAAGAACAATCCAATTCATAATGGAGAAAACATTAATCAGATTTGGTATTGCCAGGTGAGAGATAACTCACACTGTTCCAGCCACTCTAGTGCTGATATGAGTCCTTTCATCCTCATCAAGCCTAGCCAACCCGAAATCGGATATTTTAGGGTTTAAGTTCCCATCCAGTAACACATTAGTAGATTTGATATCTCGATGAACAATCTTGAGTGCTGATTCTTCATGCAGAAATGCAAGGCCTTTTGCTATGCCAATACAGATTCTATGCCTTGTTGGCCAATCAAGTTTAAGCTGATTCTCTGAGCCTAACAGCATGAACAAAAATTAAGTTCTAGTCAGAATGAATATGAATCATCATAAAAAGATTACTATTTATCTGCTGCTGAATTTGTTGATTGAACTGCTGGTACACTTACTGAATAAAGCACGAGCCAAGCAATTATTTTCCATGTACTCATACACCAACATTAGTTGATTGTTTTCAATGCAAAATCCATGAAGTTTCACAAGATTAGGGTGTTGCAAACAAGATATCATGGCTATCTCATTTAAAAATTCGCGATTCCCCTGCCGTGATTTTGATGAAAGCTGTTTGACTGCTACCCAAGTACCATCGGATAACTGACCCTGAAATCCAAATGTTATTTAGAACTGTACATGTTTAGCCCAAACAACAAAAAGTATGTGTGCTTTGCAGGAAGTGTAGTCACTCTTAATACCTTGTAGACAGGACCAAAACCACCTTCCCCAATCTTGTTAGCCGGAGCGAAATCATTCGTGGCAGCTCTAATTTGTTCTAATGTATATGTCCCTGTCTGACAATGTCCATCCCCACCTGTCCAACAAGTAATGTAGCAAATTAAATGATGAATTTTGGAATGATGCAAAAAAGAAGGGATTCACCTTTTCCTGTCCTAATTATTCCTTTGAAGCAGCCTTTCCACCAAAGGATCCCTACTATGATAAGGACTAGGCAAACAGCTGAAATTCCAAATCCAACTCCAACGATTATATTATTCACTGCTTTGTTTTGTTCTGAACAAGGTTTAGAATCTGCAGGGAAAAAAGAAGAAGAAGAAAACCATAAGTGAGTTGTCCTTGTCATCAAACTTTCATGCACTGTTAGAGAATACTGTCAAAGTATTTAGATATGACCCCTCCAAGTTCAATGTGAAGATGTTTTGTTCAAATGTTGAAGAAATTAAAAATGTTGCTTATCCATGTCACTACATTAAATGGCTTAAACATTGGGGAGTGCAGCATGTTTACACCTAATTCCATTAACATAGAATAGATTGCTAAGAATTTAAGATATGCACCAAAATATCCATTGCAGTTGAGATGGTCTCTCTTAATCAAATGCACACAGGCTATATTGTTAAATATGTGACTCACTAGGGACAATAGAGAAAGCTGATATGAGGGGACCATAAGCTGCTTTAGTAGGAATCTTTGAAGTTCCCTTGCCAGCATAGTAGAGTCTTATCTCCAGAATATTGTCTGTTACGCCGACATTATTTATTGTTACTGTATATGGTTTTTGAGCACCATTCGCTTTCTCTTCAATGTTAAAATCCTTCCAAACTAATCTTTCCTGAAACAGACCAATCTTTTTAAATCCTGATTTGGACAACAAAACATATTAACTTCATTTTGACCAATACCTGGATATAGATATCAAAGAAGCGTCTCCCAAGACTGTTAGATGTCCTATCATTGGTAAATTGTATTTCTGCAAAGTGTAGCTTTACTGTATAAAGCCCATTTTCCAAGCAATAATGGAAATAGGTGAGCGAAATAGGGGACAGTCGTGCCGATGCATATAATTCAGACAAATTTGAATGTGGCAATGTCACAGTGTAACGTGTATTTTGTATGTCATCATCATCCATGAAGTCACCAGTGCTGCTAAACCCCCAAAGATTTTCATTGTCATTATAATATTTAGCAGTACCACCATTCGCATCATCCCCTATGTAGAGGATATTTTCACCTTTTTCTTTTATCATTACATCCTTTCCACCACTATTAACATGCAAACACCTTGAATCTGAAACAGTAGAAAATTGAAAGTTACATTTATGAAAATGAAAAATCATAGAGGACACTTAAGGTTCACATTCCAAATCATTTAAGAGCTATACTTACATCTAGCACACTTAAAGGTCTTTGAACATGGGAGAACATCCTGTCTGTCAAGAACCAAGAGCAAAAATGACCAGAACTCCATTTTTCAACATAGTTGAACAGTGAATTGTTGAAAGATGAAGGAGTTGGAAAAGGGACTTACAATTTGTTGGTTCCTGAAGAACTCCAGAACAAGTTTAGGTTTAAATTCCTGACAAAGTCATACAAGGTGAAACCATCATCAGTTTACTAGTAGTATCAAATTTGAAAACACTTCATTAATACTGCAAAAAAACTTTGCATTTCTTACAGGTTTTCTTGACAAGCAGATTGCCCAGGTCCTTGCCACGTAAAGTTGTTATAAGAAAGATCACTGCATAAGAAAAGAGACATACACTGCATAAAGAACTCATCAATATATCCTAGTTGGTAGCGAAGATTAAAAGATACTTTGAAACACTGAAGTTAAAATGACTGAGTTAAGAGACATACACATTGGCTCCAGCCACCAATATTGAGTCAGGTACATTACCAGTTAGTTTGTTGCCAGTAAGGAAGCTGGGGGAACAAAAAAAGTGTTTACTATATACATTTGAGCACTGCAGTATATTTTAAAATTTACTTAAGCATACTCACATGAATTTCAGAGGATCCGGGGCTTTAATAGCTGGAATTTGCCCAACCAACTTATTAAAACTGACATCCCTACAAAATTTGAAATAAATTTCCAAACTGTATTCTCACTATTCTGAAATACAGTTATGGGAGTATACTAGTAAGTTTTGTTCTTGTGAATCACCAAGTTATATGAAGCCATATTATCTAATTTGCTCTTGGAAGCAAATACTATTTGATAAAAATGCTGTTTAAAAGTTAAAACAAAACTCTGTAAAATTAACACAACTTTCCATATTACCCTGACAAAATTTAGATTCCTCTAAACACTAGAATTATTATACTTGAAATAACAAAAGAACTAGAAAGAAAAGAAAAATGTTAGGCACCAACAACGGAGGGAAAGCAAAGGTGTTACTTACAGCATTCTCAAATACTCCATTTTCAAGATGTCAATAGGAATCTCTCCAGTAATATTGCAATTTCTCAGAACCCTGAATTAAAAAGACTGGATTACTTTAAATAAACAATGGTAGATAGAATGTGGTATCTAAGTAACCCCTTAAAAGTTAGAAGATAGAACTCAACATACAATCTTCTCATCACTTTCATGTTGCTTAAAACTGGAAAAGTCTGACTTGGACCATCTATGTCACTAATCCTTCTGCATAAAATTCACCACAATGAGCTAAGTATAAGTGCATAACAAGTAAGATGAACTGGAGGGAAAACAGAACAGAAACTAACAGTATAAACTTTACTTACAAAATAGTTACATTACTCAAAAGAGATATATTTGATGGGATTGGTCCCTCCAGTCCACTTGCATGCATGTCTCTTCAAAATATGTACATCACATTCAGAACTTAAAGATATAATATTTTTTTATATATATAAAAAAAAAAGGTGCTAAATGCAATCTCACAGTCTTTGAAGTTGCTTCCAGTTCTGAATGAAGCTAGGTATTTTTCCACTGAAACTATTATCACTTATCCTACTGCAATGCATCATGATGAGATGATATTATCAAATAAGAGTGAAAGTGATTATTTATTAAAGAAAAATATCAATAGAAACTTACAAATCCTTTAAATTATGTAGCAGAGCAAATGTCTCTGGCAGGTTCCCAGATAAATTATTGGATGATAAAACCCTGCATGAAGGATTATTGCATAATAGAACATTGTTCTCTGCAATTAAGCACAAGGGTCTTAGAAAATAAGTAGCAATTCATTGTCTTACAATCTCTGCAGGTTAATCAGATTTCCAAGTTGTGAGGGTACATGACCAGAGAATTGGTTGGCTTCAAGGTCCCTAATTTGAGGTGAAAGAGTGATAAATGCTCATAGAAATAACACTATTTGATTTCAGTCAAAGTAAACCTCCACAAGATAAATGTATGAGAAATTCTTCTTATAAACTTACAGGTTTGTTAGAGTTGTAATGTTTGCCAACTCCTTCGAAATTTCCCCAGATAAACGGTTACCCATTAGAGCACTGCATAATTTGTTGCATTTATCACAAAAAAGACAAGTTGTTGGATGCAAGCTTTAATTAGTTGAAAAGAACTTACATTTTAGTCAGCTTCATTGAAGCCCATTCCTTCGGGATCGAACCGTTTAGGTAGTTCAAAGAAAGATCACTATAATGAGAGAATTGCTTTCATTTAAATTGAGAAAACAATACTTTCATGTAACTATATTTTAACATAGAAAAACTAATGAAGCATTTCAAGGTGTACATAGTTTATACATTACTCTGAGGTAAGGAAGCTTAACCAGTTGAGGTGGAAGACTGCCAGGAAGATTGTACTTGATGAAATTCCTGAGAAAAAGGGAAAATATTAAAGATCACAATGAATTGAATTCCTCATATCCATGACATGTAGCAAATGATAAATTACTCTGAAGCAATCAAGGTATGAAAAAGGGATTTTTACATCCTTACTACATGACAGAAGTTGTCCTTTTCAGGAGGGCACTCACAACCAATGCTGCTTTTATTAACTTCAATGGGTGCCTCTAATGTCATCTTTTTTATTTGACAAGTATCACCATCAAATTCCCAGTGGGTGGCACCCATCACAGTAGTGATTTCTCTAAGAGCATCAACTGGAAAACATTGAACAATGTGATGATCCCAGTAAAAAGTTATAACACAAACCAGACTGATAAAATGTTCTTAGTTCTTACCTTCTTCTTGTGGTATTCTGGATTCTGCAAACCTCATCCATCTGAAACAACTCATAGCAATGATTGATAAAACAAAGAAGATTCTAAGTTTCATGCTGTCGGATACAAAAAGTTTTGGCCTTTATATTCAAAGCTGGTTCCTTTTTTTATATGAGCCAAGAAACTGTGCAGTGAGGATTAAATAAAGAAGCAAGAAAATGGCACAGGCATTGTATCATACATTTGAGTGACAATGCTACGAACTAAAAACACAAGCAAAGCTGCAATCAACCTTCTTTTCCAACAAGAACATTAGTGGCCTTAAATGGTATGAGAGGAATTGGATATTATCTCTTTCTTGATTCTTGATGATGTTGATGTATACATGGAAATCATGGTGCCAAAAACTGTAGTAGACAGGAGAATTGTGGGACCCTTATTCCATTATTATTGCAATTGCATCAGTATATTCTACCATGTAATGATTATAAATAACCAACACTATCTTGGACATTAATGCTTTAATAGTTTAATTAAATAATTTTTCTATGGAAAATGTTAGGAATTTTGACTCTCAAAAATAGTCACATACTTTAACAAGTTGTTGGGGTTATGAATGAATTAGTTTTGTTTTTTCATAAAAAAAGGGTAAAAATTTATGTTTGTATTATTAAAAGATAAAAGTAATTCTAAGTTAATAAATTAAAATAAAATTTTATTTTATATTTATAAAATATTCATTAAATAATAGTAATAACATATGAATAAGACTATAAAAAATTAAACATATTATAAGTAAAATATTAAATTTGATAATAAAATAATCATATTATATTACATTGTGCAATTTAGATGAACTTTCATAAATAAATCCGAAATCTAATCCAATATATACCGTTTTATTAAAAGTAGAATTTAAATAAGAATAGTGCTACGAAATCAACGTTAGAGAGTCATTAAAGAATCAATAATTAAGTTATCATCTAAAATTTATATAAATTATCATCCGTAAGTTATTATCCAAAATTTATATGAGTTATCATCCGTAATTATGTGTTAGCTTCTTATTAGTTATTGGCTCTTTAGTTTTTTCTAAAAATCTAAATTAGTACATTTTTTATTAGTTTTTTGGTTTAAATTAGAATGGATGAGTTTTATTTGGATTTAAGTTCTTGTTATACAGTTTCCATAAATTTATATATGTCTGCTTTTATTTTCGTTATCCTCATTCTTTTGCTTTTTTCTTTATTATTTTTTCAACTTTTTCTGATTAAGAGTATATATAGGCTGAATTGAGATATAGATTATTTTACTTATATATTTGAGTAATAGAATTCACTTATTGTCCAAAATAAAGAAAACTCAATATTCTAAGAAAATAAATAATCTTAATTTATTGTTTATTTAATTTCATTCGCTCATAAGATATTTTTCACCAAACAAGACTTACAAAAATGGTCACTATCCATTTGTCTTTTTCTTTTGGGTACACACCCCATTTATCATTTGTCACTTGTGTGACTTGTCCCTTTTGGTTTTGTGCTGTGTTGGACATTACTTGGATCCTTCATATATTCTTCATTCATCATTCATGAACCTCACATAGAATTTATTTAGCACATTACATGTGTAAAATTGAAGTCAACTTTATTCTCTTTTACATTTAATTAGTATCAAATAATTCTGTGCTCTTAGACAACAACAAAAAATTATTCTATGCTATTGGTTTTGCATACGTAGTTTAGATTATTCTTCTCATATATTCTTGAATGAACTTTAAAACAATTGAATCAATAATAATAATATAGATTCATCATAGTGAGAGATATCATCAGGGGCCTCTTCCACTCTCATCCTTGTGACTTTCTCTTCTACTGCACCGATAACTTCATTACGTTATGAAATACTAAGAGGTAATTACTTGATACGAAGATATTTTCAGTGAAAATAATAGTTAAAATATTTACACTTATAATTATTATCCTAATATATGTGTATATAAACTAAAGGAAAATATTTGGTAGAATAATTAGACAACTATAATTTATCTATTTTAATTTTTCTTATATTAATTAATTACTACTAAAATAAATACGTAATATTAAATTAAATAAGAAGCTAATTTTGTGTGCTACCTAAGAAAGAGTGGTACCATACAACTCATAAATTTAAAGAGTTTAAATATGATGGTCTATAAGTACTCTGTTTAATTTTAGTGCATCATAAAATTTTAAACATTTTTCTCTCGTTTATATCATTCTTAACTTTAATGATGCTTCGGTTTTTGCTAATGGCTGCCGACAACTCCCCCAATCCACTGGTAGCCATGCCATCTGCGTTAATTTAGTCTTAAGAGAAGTTCAATGGGCAATTCTTTTCAATGAATTGCAATTCATGAACTCGCTAATTATTGTTGGCAGTCCATATGGTTTTGATTTTTGGGTAAATATTGTTAAATAATATTCTTAATTGTGCAAGCCAATATTGAATTAGAAAGCTGCTTTTAATTTGGGGAACGCAGTTGCAAATTTTGTTTTCCTTTTCAACAATTCTATACGAGGCTGGTTACAATAAGAAATTGATGAACTTGGTGTGAAATATATAAAATTCCATGAAATTACATACAACACCTCCTTTGAAGATGTATGTCAGTCTAAGAAGTGATAATTTTGCAATGGTAAAGGTGGATATCAGAAGGTGAAATAGCACGATGGAGAACTGGATAACCATTATACTTAAAAGGGAAATTGGTTGAGGAAGAGAATTGAAGTTGAAAATAATCTAAATTGAATAAGAAAGGTTAAGATTTTATAGTGTTGATATAAAGAGTATTCCATAGACCATCATATTTAAACCCTTAAATTTATGAATTGCATCATACCACTCTTTTTTAGGTGGTACCACAAAATTAGCCTAAATTTTGAATTATAACTACTTAATATTACAAAATATTTTTTTTTTTTAAAAGTTAATTTTATTCTCGACCTGAAATGAGAAAAATAGTGCATCCGTCACGACTCCTTCGACATTGTCTTCAGAGTCCCAATAAGCACACTTCTAAATCCAGAATACAAAGAGTTAGATCTCCTTATAATTAACCTGTCTCTTACTCCAAGCAATATCCCATCTACCTTTTAACATAAAATAAACAATATACAAATTATGTATATAAATTCACTATCATAATACAATTTGCTATTGTTCTCATCTCTACCTTAATAAATTTCGTCTTCTTGGCCGATTCCATTCTTTGTTTCTTGTCAAAGTTGCAGCTCTTATCCAAGTTAAAGATTTTTTCAATGCACCCATCTCCCCTTTTTTGTTTTGGCAAACTCTTCCCATTGTCTTGTCACTTGAAATTCTTTCTCCCCTTCGTATATCACTTTCACACCCAAGTTCTTAGTTTTGTTCCTAAAAAACCTGAGACCCAGCATGTGTCTTCACTTCCTTTAATCCATTCAACTATATTTTTTCAGTTTGAAATAATTTTGATCTCTTTGTTGTCAGTATTGGCCTCTTCAAGTAAAAATTGTACCGAAATTTCCAATCACTTTATATACGTCTTACCATGAGATATACCTCTTATATCTTCATCCATTCAAGAGATTATTTTTTTACTTTCATTGCCAAAGTATCCACCAATTACATATTTATTATTATTATTATCATTACAATCAAAGTAGCAGCAATTCTACCAAATTGATTTTTCTTCCTTATTTCTAGTTCCACTATCTGCATTAATTTTGTGCCCTTTTGTTTTCATCACTACCCACTTAATAATTTTGTTCAAAAATTTTTCATATTTCTATATTTTCAAATTATCCATAGTACAACAAAAAATAACATAAACTATTTCACTCTCTTGTTTTTTCCATCTCTTGATTCATCCAATATTTAAACCAGCATCTAGTATTCTCACACCCAACCCAATTGACATTACCACAAACTATGAACAACCACCATAATTTACTAACAAAAAGGCAGTATATGAATAAATGATTTACCATTTTTGCTTTTCCATTGCACATGACGCATATTTCCTCTTTCTGTCTGATCTCACCTCTTTGCAGTAAGATATCCCTTGTATTCAAGCCACCTGCCAAGTAAACCAAACAAACATCTTCACTTTTGGAGGGACCATACCACACCATATACACCATATATATGCTTCTCACTTTCTTCATGTTGCTGCCAAGGAGTTCACTACTTCACTGTGTATTTTCCATCAACACCTATTGCCCCTGCTTTATCTTTTATACCTGTAGAAAGAGAATTTGACTCTAACAATGTATAAAACTCACTTATTTATACTTTCTCACTCTCAAAAATACCTCCTCATCATCGAAGGTTCCAGGCCCATTGAATACCGATACTAATGTCTTGTGGGTGGATAAAGAGTTATACACATTGCAATGCATGTTTTCAAAGTATCTAGTTTATTCTTATACAGAAACTCACAATCCTCTACACACTCCCTAAGTTCGTCGTCGTCATAATAAGATGGAGGCAAGGGCACTTTTGGAACATTATTTTTGGGTGGAGAAGGCGCTTTAGAAGTAATGTCATAGAATTTAGATTGTGCAGCACAACAAACAAAAACAATCATCATTGTTGTTAATACACATTTCATCACTTTGCTTGGAGCCATAGGCGTTTTCTTTTTTTCTCGTGTGATTACAATTTTATGATAGACTAATTAAGCTTTATTTTATATCAATTTTAAGACCTTTTTTAATATATCATTATATGCAATGTGGTTTTATAATTAAATTATATTTTTTTCGCTTAGTCGTGTCCTCTTCTAACACTAAAAAAGTTATAAATTGTTGACATAAATAGAACAAAAGAATTTCATGGTATCAAAGAGTTGTTCTAAAAATAATTTAATATTTTGCTTAAACTTAATCATCTCTTATAGTAACTTTCAAAAAAAATTTATCTCTTATAGTAAATTCAAGAAATTTCAATAAACAATCATTATATTTAAGTACCAAGACATAAAAAAAATATATATATTTAAGAACGTGTATGATGTATGTGTTAGATATCTAAAAAGGTATATGAAATATATATTAAACGTGTGCTTGGGCGCGAGCTTGTTAAAAATATTTTTTTGGAGTAATTTGTTTTTAAAAAATATTTTATAAAAAAAATAAAAATAATTTTATATTTGAATATTATTATATCAATAATTCTATATGAACAAGTGGTTTTCGCCAACCAAGTGCAACCAAGTGGTTTATTTCTATGCTAAATAGAAGATAATTTCGGTGTCAAATAGAACATTATTTAGGTGGACTTTTTTATATTATTTCACACCGAAATAATATTCTATTTAGCATAGAAATAAACCACTTGGTTGCAATTGGTTGACCAAAACCACTTGTTCAAATAGCATTACCCTTATTATATATCTTCTGTATGGAGGAGGCTTAGGCCTACGAGAACTGCCATCCAAATTATTACAATTTCCAGAAAAAAATAATCAATCCAATAATCAATAATGTTGATATTAATACAAGTGTCTCACTATTTCTAGTCATAGGTTTTGCTCTCTTTTTTTTTCTTTTCTTCTTCCTATCACAAATTTATCATAGGCCAAATTTTATATAGATTTACAAACGTTTCTTATTTGGGTTAGTTTGTATCTCTTCCTTTAACTAAGAGCTACAAAATAATCTATATAAACTAAACAAAAGGTTTTCATTGTAACCAAGAGTTGCTTCAGAACAATTTGTTATTTTGGTTAAACTTGATTGCCTCTAAGTTGTTTTAAAGGAATTATTTAATTTTAGGTAAAAACTTGCATGATATATATTAGATACAAAAATGCTATATTTAATTATTCTACATATTCATTCATACGTTTTTTACTCTAATTAAGCAACTACTAGATAATAATAAATATGAAATAGTAATTAAAATCTTGCAATAAACAAATAATTAAATTTTTTTTATAGTAGTATTAAAAAATTTTAAGATGTTAAATATGTATCTCTAAACTAATGACTACTTAATCACTATTTTTTTTGTATAAACAAAAAATAGTTGTATTAGATATAATCACAACTAATTTTTTTCTAGACATACATAACATGATCATATTACATATGATGACACGGTGTTAAATGTTAATTATATCCCTAAGAAAATTAAATGACAAACTACATAATTAGAAGAACATTGAAAGCTTAATATGAGTAAGGTTTTATGTAACATGGATTTGGTTCATGATTTATCCGTGAAAATATTCTTATATTAGTGGTTAGGATTTTAATATTTATTTTTTGAGTATACCTTTGTTTTAAATTTATAAATCCTGAAATAATCCTTTTCATATTTCTCTTCTTCCTCCCTTCCCTTCTCTCCATTATTTCTCACCATGTTCTCTCCTCCTCTACTGTTTTTTTTTTTTTTTTGACATGTCTCCCCCTCTACTTATGTGCATATGCATGCTTCCCTTCCTATTGTGCACCCTCTTTTTCTTTTTTTTTCCCTCTTTTTCTTTTCTTTCCTTTTTCTACTTCTTTACTCTTTAGTAATAGTTTTTAAGTGCGAAGTTATATTTAATACAATGGTAAGCCCTTACTTCTCCTTTGGTAATTGGTAACGACTTTGCATCATCCATCTAAATTATCTCATGGTTAGTTTGCTTTTCTTGAAGAAAATCTTATTAAAAAGTAGTGATGACATGACCCTGGTTGCTTCAGACAAAATTTTAAAACTTTTTTATTTTGAATTATTTTAAGTGTTACTAAATATGAAATACATGTTAAAATATAAAATATACATTCAAATTATTTAAAAATAACTTAAATAATATATGTATTTAAACATAAATACTTAATGATTAATTTAGTGACTGAATTTTAATATATAAGTAGTATTTTTGTTTTATTCCATTGTCCAATTTCCTTCCGGTAATTCTCTCCTGAAAGGATAACTTGAGCAAATAGAACAACAATTAAAAATAAATAAACAAATAATTAAAATGATCAAATGTTCAGTAAACTCTATAAGTAAGTAACAATTTAAATATACTTACAATTATTAATGGTGTGGTAGTAATGCAAAATGGTCTTTGCACAAAACAATGCATCTCTTCATTTCTTCTCCATTTAATTCATGACGCCTAAACATATCCTCACACGCGTCGATACAGTTCATCGTATCTTCATCATAATAGCCAGGAGGCCAATAATGTTTTTTCCGAATATTTTCTCTGGGTTGAGGAGGCCCAGCCTTATGAACATTGCCATCCAAATTACAATTTCCAGAATAAATAATCAACCCGATAATCAATATTGTTAATACAAGTGTCTCACTATTTCTAGTCATAGCAGGTTTTTATTCTTTTCTTCTTGCAATCACAAATTTATCATAGGCCAAATTTTATATAGATTTACAGATGTTACTTATTTCGCTTAGTTTGTATCTCTTCCTTAAACTAAGAGCTATATATAAATTATCTATATAAACAAAATAAAAGGCTTTCATGGTAGCAAAGAGTTGCTTTAGAACAATTTGTTATTTTAGTTAAACTTGATTGCCTCTATAGTCGTTTTAAACCTATTATTTAATTTTATGTAAAAACTTGCTTGATATCCTTGATACAAAAATGCTACATTAAAAAAAAAATAGCCACTATGTAGCGAATATATATTTGTGTACATATTGATTTATGCATTTTTTTTACTCTAAATAACAACTGTTAGAATAATAAATATGTCATAGTAGAATAATTAAAATCTGTAATAGACGAATAATTAAATTTGTTTATAATAGTATTAAAAAATTGAATAAATATATGTATACATATTTATGCATTCATTTATGTGTTTTTACACTTAATAAACCAAATGAAATATAGCATAAAAATTTTAAGTACAAAAATAATAAACTATAACACAGAAAATTTGAATTATAGTAAAGAAAATAAAAGTTATTTTATAAGATAGATACATGAATATGTGTACATGTAGTATTACCCTAAAAAATCATGAGAGGTATTTCTACATACAATAACTACTTAATGATTGATTTTTTTTGTATAATTGTATAAATATAGTATAGTTGTATTAGATATAATCACACCGTAATTATGACTAATTATTTTCTACACATAACATGATCATATTAAATATCACGGTAATAATGTTATTTGTATATTTATTTTTATTAATAAATCTAAATAAGTTATTTATTTTTGTATTAAATAAAAAATTATTTTAATATTAAATAATACAAAAAATAATATTATAATAAATTTTTATTCAATATTAAAATAATTTTTTATTTAATATAAAATAAATAATTTAATTAAAGTTGAAAAAAAATACGGCTCTTTCCTCTCCTCCTCTGCTACGTGCATATGCATGCTTCCCATCCTACTGTGCCCTGCCCTCTTATTCTTCTTCTTTTTTTTTCTTTTTAGCTTTTATGTTTATCCGATCCAATTGTACGTATCATCCATTCTCCTTTGTTGCACTTTACGAATTGAGTAGCGATGATGGATAAACTCAGAATGAGCTTGACGTAACTTTAATAATAAGAAACAAGCTAAAGCGAAAAAGAGATTCCATATTTGCCTTGTTCCTTTGGCCTTTGTTCACTTGTTTCAAGAAAGAATGCATACAAAATTTAAAGAATCTGACTAAACCATAATGATCTATCTTAAAGTTTTTCTTTTTCTTTTTGGACTTTATTTCTTTTTCTTTTTGGACTTTATCTATCTTAAAGTTTTAAACATGTTGGTTTTTTTTCCTTTTTTAGTAATAATTAGCTAACCTATGTTCTATAAGGACACATAATAAATATGTTATTAATGGAAAATTTTAAATATTTACATTTTTAAAAAAATAAGATAAATGCATTGAAAATTTAAAATTTTTATATTTTAAATAAAAAATTTCTTAATACAATGGTAAGCCCTTACTTCTTCTTTGCTAATGACTTTGTATCATCCATGCAAAAGTTTGCTTTTCTTGAAGAAAATATTATTATTAAAGTGATAACATGACCAGCTGGTTGTTTCATAAAAGTTTTTAAAACATTTATTATTCCGTTGTCTTTCTTTTCCTTGTAATTTTAATTTCTCTCCTGAAAGAATAACTTTATGAGCAAATACAAGTATACAACAATAATTAAAAATAGATAAATGAACAAATAAAATTCACAAATATGCACTAAAATCATAATTTAATTAATTTATTAATCCTTATAGTTTTTTATTTAAGTCCTTATATATATATTTTTAATTAAGTTCTCATGCGTTATTCAAATTTTTAATCTATTAGATTTTTACCGTGATAAAAAATTAAATTTAATGAAATATTTTACTATACAAGTCCTGAATAGATAAAGAATATTTTTTTTATGTGATAAAATATTTCGTTAAATTTTACCTTTCATAACAATAGAGAACTAATTAAAAATTTAAATATTATGTATAAATCTAATTGAAAGGAGAAAAATATAAAAACTTAATTAAAAATTTAGTAAAATTATAGTAATAATTATATTAATTTACCCTAAAATCAATAAGTAATAATTTTAGATATACTTACGGTAGTTATTAATGGTGTGATGGAAATTTGGAATATTCTTTGCACAAAACAGTGCATATCTTCATATCTTCTTCATTGAATTCACCACGCCTAAGCATATTCTCACACTCTTGGATACAGTCCATCAGATCATGATCAGCTTGACCATAATAACCAGGAGGCCAATTTTCTTTACGAATATTTCCTCTGGGTGGAGAAGGCCTACGAAAACGAAAGCTGCCATCCAAATCAGAATTTCCAGAAAAGATAATTAATCCAATAATCATTAGTATTGTTATCAATACAAGTGTCTCACTATTTCTAGTCATAGGTTTTAATTTCCTCTCCTTATTTTTTATTCTTTTCTTCTTGCAATCACAAGTTTATCATAGGCCAAATTTTATATAGATTTACAAATGTTACTTATTTCGCTTACTTTGTATCTCTTCCTTAAACTAAGAGCTATAGATTATCTATTTAAACAAAATAAAGGGTTTTCATTGTAACAAAGAGTTGCTTTAGAAAAATTTGTTATTTTGGTTAAACTTGATTGCCTCTCTATAGTCGTTTTAAATGAATTATTATTTAATTTTATATAAAAACTTGCATGATATATATTAGATACAAAAATGTTACACTTAAACTAATTAATTAAAAATAAGCTGAATAACTATTATATATTATTTGTGTATATTTGTATATATTATTGATTTACATATTTTCAATTAAATAAACAACAATAAAAATAAATAATATATATATCTTACTGAAATAATTAAAGTTGTAATAAAGCAATAATAAAATTTGTTTACATTAAAATAATGAAAAAATTATGTGATATTGAATATCTAATTCTATATGTAGTGACACATGGAGACGGTGGATATATAAACTATTTATTGTGAATCAGTGGTGCAACAGGAGAAAAATCCTCTAAATCGTATTTAATTGTTTATCAATTTATTTATACCCTTTAGAAAATATATACACGCATTTTTTTTGTTTAATTTTGTTTGTCATCCTATTTTATTTGTTGGCAGACATTTTTTATTTTATGGTTTGATACATATATTTCAACTTCTGTATGGAAGCCATAAAAAAAATTAAAAAAAAAACCTAAAAACTTCAAGGAAGCTTAGGTAATAAATCATTAAATTTTGCCCCTGTTAGTTTCACTCCTAACATACATCATTGTTATCCGATCCTTTGATATTATTACTTCAATTATTTAGTCCCTTATCAATGATAAAATTAACGAGTTTGTGCGGTATTTAAAGAAAATGATCGTAAATATTATTTATTTATTTAACATAATTATTCTGTTTTACAACATTTTATCATAGTTATTAGGAATTTAAATGTTGACGATACCCTTCAAAATCCGAAGTGTGAATTATTTCCTAGTTTGATAAAGTGGTTAAATAATAATTATTAGTCCTTAGCATTCTCCATATAATTAACAATTATAAGTAACAATTTAATTAGATAGTTATTATGAAAACTAATGGAAAGTTGGTGGGTACAAAAATTTGCAATCTTCAACGCATAGGTTCATATCTTGTTGATGATGATGAGTTCCAAATAGATCCTCGCACTCATGGAGACAATACATCAGTTCTCGACTATAAGATGGAGGCCATTCATCTTTACCAAGACGAGAACGAGGAGGAGGACTCCTACCAAAACCCCCATCCAAATTCAAATTTCCACACAAAAATATAATAATAATTACTCCAATAATCATCAATATTATTAATACATATGTCCCAGTGTTTCTACTCATATCTCTCTCTCTAACTTAAATTTATGATAGCCCAGATTTTATATAGATTTACAAATCTTTCCTATTTTGCTTAGTTTATGTCTCTTCCCGAAGCTAAGAGCTATAAATAAATTGATTATCCATGTATAAACAAAACAAAACAAAACAAGTTTTCATTGCAGCAAAGAGTTGTTTTACAATAATTATTAATTACTTATAAGAATCTAATATGATATTCTCCAAGTCGATCTAAAAATGTTTTATTCATGCATCCAATGACATAATATCATCATGAAATTATTTTATTTTTTATTGATTCATGATTAGTCATAAAAAAACGAATGTAATTGAAGGATCGTATAATTCTTAATTATAATGGAAAACTAATTATTTGCCAAAATTACACTAAAGATACAATTAATAGTAACATATATTTTTTAAGCACATTATAAGAATAATATAATTTCTTCATCATTATTTGAGGAGTTGAATCTTTCAAACAATATATATACATTTTTTCATACTTGTTATCTAGACCAAAAAAAAAAAAATACTTGTTATCTAGTTTTTTTTTTTTTTGTGTCATACTTGTTATCTAGTTAATATCTCCTATATATATTTATCTAACAAATTTAATTCTTAGATATTCGTTCATTTATAACTGTTTATTAGAGAGAGAGACGAGAGATAGAATTGAAGTTTAATTTATTTCTATTATCAACGTGAAGGTCAATTATATATGTCTCTCCCCTAATAAATTAAACTAACTAAAGCCTTGGCTGAAATCAAACGTTTTTCTTTTTTTCTGTTTCTCATATGAGATAATTACAACCCTCCAAAACAAAAATGAGAAATTTACAATCTTCAATTACCTGTGTATTTCGAAGGTTCGAGAAAACACAGTAAATCTGTTTAGCTACTCTTTTTAGTGGGTATATAACTATATACAATTCTTCAAACGCTTATTAGTTGGTATTTTTTTTTAGTAACGATAGGTAATCAATTATGAAAGTTATTATATTTAATTTAACATCTAGAATTATATAAAAATAATATCTATAATTATATATTTATAACATATATTATTATATATTTAATTCGATAATAATTCATAAATAAAAATAAAAGCTAAAATAAAAAACTAATGATTATTATGGTTATCAATCTAATGATTACTAAACTTTCTTCTTTTTTTTTTTTATCTTTACAATTCTTTTAAATTCATCGTAAAATTGTTTAGAAATCTACTTATCTTATTACTCTAATTTATATGAAGCTAAAGTAACATTGCTTTTAAAGCTTCTTAATTTGACACGATTAATTATCTATGATGATGTGGATTGTAAATACATGATTAAATTCTCTATACTTTAACTAAATTTTTAATTTTAGTTAGATAGTTAAATTTTTTTCTTTTAGAATATTCTCTTACATAAAAATAATATTTTTTATTTGACGAGGAATTATATAACAAGATATTTTTTATAGTAAAATATTTCATTAATTAAATTTAGTTTTTTCGATAAAAATCTAATTAAAAAAAATAAATATCATATAAAAATTTAATTAAAAAAATAAATAAATAATTACAAGAACCTAATTAAAAATTTAATAAAACCATACCAGCACTAATTCACTAATTTAAATTCAATACTAGAAAATAGGTTAACAATAGAATAGACTCGTGTTTCTTACAGTGTGACATACAACAAAGTATATATCCCAAATCGGATATATAGGAGAGAAAAAAAAAAAAAAAAAGCAAATTTTGTCATAACTCAAATAAGATAATATATTTTTTTTAAAAAAAAAGACCACAAATATTCGCCAATAAAGTTCATAAATAGTGATAATTAGATACTTGGCATTAGTATACTAATGGATTCTTGGTGGGTAAAATCTTCTGCACAATATAATGCATGTCTTCATGTCGTCTTTGTTGAACGTATTATTCTTAAATAATTCTTTGCAGTCTTGGATACACTTCAACAGCCTATAATTATCAGATGGAGGCGAATAATGCTCAATTCCTTTCGGTGGAGGAAGCTTAGGAGCAGTGCCATCCAAATTAAAATTTTCAGAAAAAATAATCAATAATATTGTTATTAACACAAATAATGTCACATTGATTATTGTAGTCATAGGTTTCTTCTCTCCTCTCATTTTTACTCCCTGCAATCACACATTTATAATGTATATGATAGCCAAACTCTATATAGATTTAAAAATGATTTCTTATTTCTTTCAGTTTGTGAATCTTCTCTAAACTAAGAGCTATGAATTAAATTATCAATATAAACGGAAAAATTTCATTATATAAAAAGGGTATTTTTAGAATAATTTATTGTGTTTGTTAAACTTAATTCCTCTGTGATCTCTTTGAAAGAATAATTTAATTTTATGTATGAACTTATATATTATATTGCACTGTTAGATATGATGAAACGATGTTGAATGTTAATTATATTATATCAACAATGTTAGTTAATTAATAAAAATTCAGTCAATATCAGTCAATAATTTAAATTAAATATTGTATTTCTTTAAATTTCGAATATTCTGTTTCTATTGTCTGTTGCTTTAGGTTTCAGATATTTTATTTTCAAAAAAATTATGGATGTTCTATTATCTTTAATTGTAGAATTTTATAAATAATAATTACAAATATTCTATTTTTATTGACTAATTTATCAGTTAGCAAAATATTAGATATCTATACTTTTTCTTTTTATATATACGCCAAAAGAGATGACAAGCTACATAACTACAAGGCCATTGAAAGCGTAACGAGGGTAATGGTATTATGAGTACGTATACAAAGAAAAAAGTGGTCTAGTTATTTTTACAAAAGTTACAAAGTAGGTATATTATTAATTGATTAAAAAAAATTTAAAAAATGGTTCAACTGAGATATTAGTGCGTTTTTTTTACCATTAAAAAAAATTAACATGTCAAATATTTATTGGCAGTAAGAACATTTCATTTTTTTTAAGTTGTTTTTGACATCCATAGGTAAGTGACGCTTTAATTTATTTTGTTTTCACATGGTGAGTAAATTGCGTAATATAATTTGTGTCTATATTTTACCTATGAATATATTTTTGTTTGAATTCAAGAAAGATGTCTACAATTTTAAATCTATCCAATTTATTTTAATTTTACAAATAATAATTTATAACTTGAATTTAAAAGTTTGTAACATGCGTCGTCGGAAAGAATTTGTGACCATAAAACATACATGTATGAATTGATTCTTGGAACAAACTTGGGCTTATTATATTACAGTTTCTTCTCAGACACTTTAAGAATAATATATATATATTTTTTGGTGCTGCTCTAAACTCAAATGAGATAAAGTATAAAAACGAAACATGAGAATAAAAAGGATTATTATTGAAAACAAAAATACTGTGAAGGATTATATTACAGCATGGAATATTGAAAGTGAAATTGAGGACAAGTTAGATACTAAATGGTAAATAGAAAATCCTAATTATGTATTGTTGGTAAGGGATAAAGACTTTTGCAGGCATAAATGCAGGCGGCCAACACGGAAGGGTGCGTATGGTAATTTACCTTGCAGTCCTCCATACACTCTTGCAGTTCTCTAGGTAAATCAGGTGAAGAATGCATGGCAGCGTCATGAAATTCACCAAACACGTAAACGTAATTGTAACTAACACCCATTATTCCAATCATCAACACCATTATTATTGCATTTCTCACACTAATCCTACTCATCTCTCATTTTCTTCTCACCTACACCTGCCTTTATATAGACTCTATAATATATTCTTTATTATATTCCATCCATTTCATTTTAATTGTCAAATTTCACTCTAACACACTAATTTAGATAATATTAAATTATATTAAAAATCTAAAAAATATATTAAAATTATAACAATATTCTTATTATTAATACATTTAACTTTCATTTAATTAAATAGAGTAAAAATATATTAAAAATTATTTAATTAGTTATTAAAATTGTGAAATGGTATAATAGATAAATTTTAATTAATTATATCTTAAAATCTTAAAATGGACAAATAATTTAAAAAAAAGAATAAAAATGAGCAATTAAAATAAAATGAAAGAAATAATTATTATTACAAGAAAATTTAAGAAACACAAAGTCAATAATTAAATTAATATTTAAAATTAAAAAAAATATATATTCAAAATTTAAAAATATTATCATCTAAATGGAATAAAAGTAATAATATATAAATTATTGTAACTCATTTACTATCATTCTCGAATACATTTAATACCATCATCAAGTACATTATTATTATTTTAAATTTTGTATTATTATGAAAGGGAAATTAAAATGATCCGTTGTGATGTGTGGGTTGACAAATGGGAGGCAGAGGCAAAGTGAGAATAACCAACCGGAAATGACCGAATAACTACCTAACCAACTAACTTTGCCTCTACATTGGCAATCTGCTTTCAATGGACCCAAACGACGACGTTTACTCACAAACCCTCGACTCCGACCATGACTCGCACCAACCTTCCCCGGACTCCGATTCCATTCTTTCCGACGTTCAACCGCCACCGCTTCCTCAGTTTTCCCCTCCCTCCTCCAAGCTCCGCCGCCGCTCCCTTTGCCCTCCCTCTCTCTCTGCCGAATCTACCGACACTGCTTCCCGGAGCCAAATTATCGACGACGACGACGACGACACCAGAAAGAGCTCCCAAAAGCGTCATCAGAACCTGGTAAAATCGAAGGAAATCAAGGACTCCGAAATCGAGGAAATTCCCGCGAAACCTAATTCGATTCGAGGGAAAAAGGCGAGTGTTGTGACCGAAGAGAAAGGCGAGGATTCGACGCTAACCACAGCTGTATCTGCAAAACACGATGCTCTTGCTGATTGCGCTGACTCCTCGGAGGTGCCGCCGAGACTCGACGATTCTCCTCCGTCGAATCCGCTAGAATACGCATCGGGATTCGTAATTGGGGCAATTTTGTTTCAAATCAAAATCTTGATTTGGTTGATCAAGTTTCCATTGTGGCTCACCTTCCACACTTGCATGTTCGTCGTGGACCCTTTCGGAAGATGGAGAAAGGGTATTCGTTTCTCGACACAGGTTGTGGGTTCTGCCTTTGGGTACGTTGGTAATCCAGCTAGGGTAATTTTCAAGGATCAGAAAGCATTCTGGAACGTTGCGTTTACTTGTGGATGGGGGTTCCTGTGGTCAATGGTCGTTTGTTGCGTTCTGTTTGCTGTTGCGGTTTCCTCACTTGTTTTTAGTGGGTTTTTGGTCAAAGGGTTAGCACAGAAGCCAACCCAATTGAGACAAGGTTTCAACTTTGACTACACCAAGCAGAGTCCTGTGGCATATGTGCCTGTCACGTCGTGTGCTGGTGTTGATGGTGGCCATGATTCAAAGAAGGAAACTGCAGCTAGTAGGTGGGTGGGTCAAAGGGTGTTACCTCCTAAACAGAAGGTGCAGGTTACTGTTTCATTGCAAGTGCCAGAGTCAGGTTACAATAGAAATCTTGGGGTATTTCAGGTACCTAACTTGGCTTTTATGAAGATTTGCTAGTTCTCATGTTCACTTGATTTAAATGCATGTGATTCTTACGTTAGTATTTGGGACCTTTGATGGCTAATAAGCTATTTTGGGGCCTCTAGCGTCCACTTTTGAATGTAGTTATGTGTGCTTAGATTCAACTTCATGCTGTCTTAATTTGGTGCCCTTGTCACCCTTTTTCCATAATTGGCAAGTCCACTTTTATGTCAAGGTTATGTTATTAAGATACTAGAAGGGATCTTTTCATGCGAGGGTCCATCACTCCCCTTAAGTCTTAAGAGGTTGGCATTTGGTTAGCCTCTGCATGATAGCCAAAACGTTTAGCTGAAGTATTTGTATCTGTTATATTTATTTGTCATCATGAATATATTATAATTGTGTTTGTGGAGTGTTTGTTCATAGTTTCTTCAAGCATATGGAGGTGCATTCTGTTAAAGTTGCCATTTCCTTCTAGTATCCTAGTACTTGAAGAATCGGAACTACAACATGACAGATACTGCTCACAGTATTAATATTATTATGTTGCTTATTTATTTTGGTCTTATTTTGCAGGTCAGAACAGACTTCTTAACATATAGTGGTAAAACAATTGCAAGTTTGAGCCAACCTTGCATGTTAAAATTCAGAAGTGAACCTATCCGGCTAATCAAAACTCTATTCAATATTGTTCCTCTTCTCACTGGTTATGCATCAGAAACACAGACTCTGGATGTGAATATAATGGGTTTTGTTGAAAGGGAGGAACCTACTTCATGCGTAAGAGTAACTCTTGAGCCACGATCAGAGCATATACATGGTGCTGGCCTTCCTCAAATATATGATTCATCTGTGGTTATTGAGGCACAACTTCCGTTTTACAAGAGGATCATATGGAATTGGAAGATATGCTTGTTCATATGGATTGCTATGACATCATTCGTTGTGCAGGTTCTGTTTCTCGTAGTGTGTTGTTGGCCTTTCATTATTCGTAGAACCTGGCAAAAAAGGAGGCGTCCTGCTCCCCGCCACAACCGTAAATAAATTAAAATATTCTTCACCCTCCTAATTTTTTCTTTTCTTTTCTTTCTAACAATGTAAAGCTAGCATGTTCTGACATGTTGAATTCATTTGTTACTCCCAATTTTCCTTTCTTATCAGCAGTGTATACATGTTTTATTTCACATTATATTATGTATATGTATATTTATAATAAAAGATAGATATCAAATACTCTTCAATCAAAGAAACGAGGCATTGATGAGTGTTTATATTCTCATTCAAAGTGGTAGAGCTGATGACTGGAATAAGTCGTGTTTAAATTTTGATGATCACATTCACGGGTTTGTAATGAAAATGAAAGCATAGGAAACATTCATGCCTGGTTGATGCCTCATGCATGTGAATTAGACAGTCTTTTGACGCAGCCCATATTCCATAACTCTCATCTTATCTGCTTCAGAGTTGACTCACTTATCACTTGTTTTACTTTTCAATTTCAATCAACTTTATCCTGTCTCTCCCTTAAATCCCTGCGTAATAGTACTAATAGATTTGGGTCCCTACTCCCTATACTTTTATTTTGCATTTTTCAAAGATCAAACAGCGTCTGAGAGGCATAAAATAAAATAAATTACTACTATTGTGGAACGTGGAGCACTTATTAGGTTATTATTATTACCTGTCAAGTTCAACTAACTAATCTCCCAAATAAATGATTGTCTCTTCATTTCAACATTTAAAAGTTCTCTCATATTAAAACTTGTTGAATTGTGGTTTTTTCCATGATGAGTTAGTCTTCCATTTCAGTTGTTGTTTCTTTACCCACCAAGCTTTTTATCTTTTTCTGTGTTTGGAGACATACATCCCCACCACCACTATTTTAAACACCCAATTCAAGACTTGTAAACACAATCTTATGGGGGAATTGACTTGTTCATTCTAAACTTTTCCTTTTTGCTTGGAAAATATTAACACAACTAACCCCACTGAAATGACATCAAGATCAAGTGCTAACCACTTTATAGTATTGAACATTTTTCATTGACTGTTGATAATTGAGATAGTATAGTATAGTATAGTATACTATAGTCTCTCCTTTTGTTACAATGTGAAGACAAGAAAGAAACATAAACATGAGACTAATCACTAGGTGGTTGTTTGACGAAAGAAGCGGTGGTTTTAAGAGAAGGAGAAGGGTCAGTGTGTCTTAGAGCGTTGTAAACCCAAGCACCAGCAATAGCCCCCAGAATTGGAGATGTTAAGTATATCCATATTCCTCTGTATTCACTGTGAATTATTGCAGGCCCTATGCTCCTTGCTGGGTTCATTGATGCCCCTGTTATTGCCCTGTCACACCAAATTACTCATTATTTCCTGTAACATCTTTGATAATTGACATCATAAATTAATGTTCTCATAATCTGATAATACCATACCCTGCAAACATCACATTCAGCAGTACCGTGGAGCCAACTGCAAGCCCTGCCAACTCACCTACCTGCATCATTCGGAATTTAATTACAATTTATATAAACCGTAAAATAAGGTCTCACTCTCACACTTGCCGTGTGATATCACCTCCTAGCATTCTTCCAAATGCTTCAAACAATCAAATTTATTATATTCACACTCTTAGTCAAATCGTGTATCATTTTTTTAATGCAATAATGAGAATAAGTGTCTACCCCCAAATTGATTAGATAAAAAATTAAGAGAAAACATGAACAAGCAAGAAATTAAAGAAAATAGTATTATTATGGTGAAGCTTACCGCTCTGCTATCAGTTGCAACCCCAGAAATGATGAACATAAGATAAAAAGTGATTATGAATTCGAGCACAAAAGCTTGTAATTGAGAGCCAGCAGCGAGTGTTCCTGCGAATTGGTTTTCCTTGCCAGTGAAAACTAATCTGAGGGTACCACTTGCCAGTGTAGATCCAATGACCTGTGCTACTACATAAGCCGGTACCTATAACAACATTGAAAATTGATTACATGAACATATATATATTTGAATTTGTTGGTGGAAGGAATGGTAGATTATGATGAAAATTATTGAAGAAGAAGAAGTAATTAAGACCTGCTTCAAGGGGAACCTTCTAGTAGTAGCAAAAGCAATGGTAACAGCAGGGTTGAAATGGGCACCAGAGATGTGACCAGTGGAATAGACAAGTGCCATAACAGCCAATCCCCAAACAATTGAGATCCCAGGGAGTGTAACCACATTGTCGTTGTTCTTGTTCACAACCACCGCAGCACACCCAGCAAATATCAAGAAATATGTCCCCAACACTTCTGCTA